>JARQOD010001795.1:58367-89949 GCA_033576555.1 Oophaga sylvatica | reverse complement strand
TTGGGGGTCTAGTTTCCAAACTGGTGTCACTTGCAGGGGGTTTCTACTGTTTAGGCACATCAAGGGCTCTGCAAACACAACATGACACCCGCAGAACATTCCATCAAAGTCTGCATTACAAAATGGCGCTCCTTCCCTTCCAAGCTCTCCCATGCGCCCAAACAGTGGTTCCACCCCACATATGGGGTATCAGCGTACTCAGGAAAAGTTGCACAACAACTTTTGGGGTCAAATTTCTCCTGTTACCCTTGGGAAAATAAAATAAAAATAGCGCCTAAAGAATCATTTTTATAGAAAAAAAATGATTTTTTATTTTCACGGCTCTACGTTATAAACTTCTGTGAAGCACTTGGGGGTTCAAAGTGCTCACCACACATCTAGATAAGTTCCTTAAGGGGTCTAGTTTCCAAAATGGTGTCATTTGTGGGGGGTTTCCACTGTTTAGATGCATCAGGGGCTCTCCAAACGCGACATGGTGTCCAATCTCAATTCCAGCCAATTTTGGTTTGAAAAAGTCAAACGGCGCTGCTTCCCTTCCAAGCTCTGCCGTGCGCCCAAACAGTGGTCCCCCCACATATGGGGTATCAGTGTACTCAAGACAAATTGGACAACTTTTGTGGTCTAATTTCTCCTGTTACCCTTGGGAAAATAAAAAATTGGGGACTAAACGATCAGGTTTATGGAAAAAATATGATTTTTTATTTTCACGCCAGGGCGTTATAAACTTCTGTGAAGCACTTGGGGGTTCAAAGTGCTCACCACACATCTAGATAAGTTCCTTAGGGGGTCTAGTTTTCAAAATGGGGTCACTTGTGTGGGTTTTTCACTGTTTAGACACATCAGGGCCTCTACAAACGCGACATGGCGTCCAGCCAATTCTGCGTTGAAAAAGTCAAACGGCGCTCCTTCCCTTCCAAGCTCTGCCATGCACTCAAACAGTGGTTTACCCCCACATATGGGGTATCAGCATGCTCAGGACAAATTGCACAAAAACTTTTGAGGTCTTGTTACCCTTGGGAAAATAAAAATTGGGGTGAAAAGATCGTTTTTGTGGAAAAAATATGATTTTTTTATTTTCACGGCTCTACGTTATAAACTTCTGTGAAGCACTTGGAGGTTCAAAGCGTCCACCACACATCTAGATAAGTTCCTTAAGGGGTCTAGCTTTCAAAATGGGGTCACTTGTTGGTTTTTCCACTGTTTAGGCACATCAGGGGCTCTCTAAACGCGACATGGCGTCCAGCCAATTCTGCGTTGAAAAAGTCAAACGGCGCTCCTTCCCTTGCGACCTCTGCAGTGCGCCTAAAAAGTGGTTTACCCCCACATATGGGATATCGGTGTATTCGGGAGAAATTGCATAACAAATTTTGTGGTTCATTTTTTCCTTTAACACTTGTGAAAATAAAAAAAATTGGTTCCGAAGTAAAGTTTTTGCAAAAAAAGTTAAATGTTAATTTTTTCCTTCCACATTGCTTCAGTTCTTGTGAAGCATGTAAAGGGTTAATAAACTTATTGAATGTAGTTTTGAGTAGCTTGAGGGGTGCAGTTTTTAGAATGGTGTCACTTTTGGGTATTTTCTATCATATAGACCCCTCAAAGTGACTTCAAATGTGATGTGGTCCCTAAAAAAAATGGTGTTGTAAAAATGAGAAATCGCTGGTCAAATTTTAACCCTTATAACTTTGTAACGAAAAAAAATTTTGTTCCCAAAATTGTGCTGATGTAAAGTAGACATGTGAGAAATGTTATTTATTAAGAAATTTGCGTGACATATCTCTCTGATTTAAGGGTATAAAAATTTAAAGTTTGGAAATTGCTAAATTTTCAAATTTTTCGCCATACTTCCATTTTTTTCATAAATAAAAGCAAGTCACATAAACATTTTTTTTACCACTAACGTGAAGTACAATATGTCATGAAAAAACAGTCTCAGAATCAGCTGGATTCGTTAAAGCGTTCCAGAGTTATAACCTCATAAAGTGACAGTGGTCAGAATTATAAAAATTGGCCCGGTCATTAAGCTGCAAAATGGCTCTGTCACTAAGGGATTAAGGAGAATTCTACCACTTGGTGTCCCTGAATCCTATATGCAGGTCAAGCTCTAGTGAACTTATTACCCCCATTCATATATAAAATGGTTGACCATTCATCTCAATGGCAGACACTAATACTGCCTTTTCAAATATAAGTTTCATATAGGTTATAAGTTTTATAAGTTTCACCTATGTAAAGATTCCACTTCATATTAGAAAGGAGTTTTACTTTTAATAAGTAATAGCATTTTATTTCTAATCAGTGGATCTTTCAATAGATACAATATGCTGTAAGCCAAGCTCATGGATCCTGAGAAGGAAAATTGCCTGATTTAGTGCCCTCCTGAGCTTTGCAGAACTATTCAGTAGGTAAATGCAATCCCATCTCACGTCTCTGTCCTTACTTTATATGTGTCCTTCCCTATCTTCCTGACAATATCACTGCATCTGGGCTATTAACTTTTTATCCTATGATACAGGACGTACTGTGGAGATATGGCATAGTGGCCAATGTAAATGAGATTTTAGAAGTTCAACACTAGAAGAAGGGAGGGACATGTGATGATGAGAAAGGACTCCTTGAAAAGGTGCATGCTTAAAAATGGAAAATGTCAGGAGAAATTCCTGCGGGGTCCAAATGAATGTGACACCGTATAATAATGTGATGTATTTGGAAGTTTCTGTGAGTGTTTTTTATGGCTTTTTTATGTGATAAGAGTTTTTATTTATATATATGCAATTATATGGCGTTGTCATTAGTGATGTGCGAACGTGCTCGGTGATACTCGGATATCACTCGAGCATCTGGGTGTTCAGCCCTCGGCAAGCATTAGCTGGTGCTCGATTTCTAACTGGAATCTCCACCCCGCATGTTTGGCATCTGTTACACAGCCAGTAAGCATGTGGGGATTTCCTGCGTGCCACTGTAATGCCATAGCCATCTAGGTAGTGGCATTACCGTTATTGGATGGCTGTATGACATCATCAGAGGTAATAAAAAGACAGGCGCCACCAGGCTCAACACACTGATGCCATTGCACAGCTCTGTGACAGTTATTGGAGGGAGAGAGTGCTTGTCCAGGCGTGTGTGCACAGTACAACGAATCAGAGTCCTGTAGTGTTGATATTGGTGCTGAATAGAGTTGAGCGATACTTTCCGATATCCAAAAGTATCGGAATCGGAATGGTATCGCCGATACCCAAAAAATATCGGCGATACCCGATACCGATACCGGAAGTCCAATGTAAGTCTATGGGAACAAAATATCGAAATTAAAAAACCCCATTCTAGCCTTGTAGGTTAATTGTACATGAAGGAAAACAACAAAGAGTAATGTACAATGTATTGGGGGAGGTTGAGGAGACATTAAAGGCATAGATGTTTAACCCAATCCAATGGAATAGCATTAATTTTTTTTTTTAGGAAATACGTTCGGATTGACGAAGAAATTGACAATGTTGTTAACCTTTTTTCTATTTTGGCAAATATGTATGTTTCACAACTTCCATGCTCTTCACCTTTTTAACTTTTCACACACTTTCTCCTTCATAATCTTCAGCAGCATCATCTTTGTCATCAAATTATTCTTCATTTTCACCTTCTTTATCTTCTTCTAAAACTTCTTGCTTTTCATGTTTTTGTTAACATTACTCATATTGTTCTTTTTAAACATTATTCTTCTTCATATTATAGTCCTTCATCTTCTTCATCATATTCTTATTTGTGACATAGATTCCTGTACTTGTAATCTGTAAAAGTATGATTTTTTCATCGTTCCATTCTTGCTGCCACAAAAGATTTAAATTACAACAGTATTTGTCCGTGTTCAGTTTAGCCTGCAGCATCAGGCATTTACCAGGGGCACCACGAGGAGGAACGGACTCACCCCCATACACTGCTTAGTCTTCTTCTGCTTATAATTTAGAGCATATATTTTGCTCTTCATTTAGGTCTTATACTTCATGTTCTTCTGCCTTTAGATCTTCTGCTTATTGTTCTTGTGTCTCTTGTTCTGTATCTTGTATTTGTAGCACAACCTTGTACCAGCTGATGTTACTGGGACACGGTTACTAAGCAGGAGGTACCTGTGCTCCAAAGCACTACCAAGGACCAGCAGACGTTGCTGGAACTCGGATACCGAGATGGAGGCACCTAGGCCAAAGGCACTGCGGAGAACCAGTTGACGGTACTGGAACCCGGACGGGTAGCAGAAGGTACAAGAGCCAATGCAAGTAACGAGGACCAGCTGACTGTGCTGGAACCCGGAGGGGCAGCAGAAGGAAAAGAGCCAATGGCACAACCGAGGACCAGCTGACGTTACTGGGACACGGTTACTAAGCAGGAGGTACCTGTGCTCCAAAGCACTACCAAGGACCAGCAGACGTTGCTGAAACTCGGATACCGAGATGGAGGCACCTAGGCCAAAGGCACTGCGGAGAACCAGTTGACGGTACTGGAACCCGGACGGGTAGCAGAAGGTACAAGAGCCAATGCAAGTAACGAGGACCAGCTGACTGTGCTGGAACCCGGAGGGGCAGCAGAAGGAAAAGAGCCAATGGCACAACCGAGGACCAGCTGACGTTACTGGGACACGGTTACTAAGCAGGAGGTACCTGTGCTCAAAAGCACTACCAAGGACCAGCAGACGTTGCTGGAACTCGGATACCGAGATGGAGGCACCTAGGCCAAAGGCACTGCGGAGAACCAGTTGACGGTACTGGAACCCGGACGGGTAGCAGAAGGTACAAGAGCCAATGCAAGTAACGAGGACCAGCTGACTGTGCTGGAACCCGGAGGGGCAGCAGAAGGAAAAGAGCCAATGGCACAACCGAGGACCAGCTGACGTTACTGGGACACGGTTACTAAGCAGGAGGTACCTGTGCTCCAAAGCACTACCAAGGACAAGCAGACATTGCAGGAACTCGGATACCGAGATGGAGGCACCTAGGCCAAAGGCACTGTGGAGAACCAGATGACGGTACTGGAACTCGGACGGGTACCATAAGGCACCCATGAAAATGTAAGTTGATAGGCCGCAAGCCGTCTGCAGTTACCAAATCACACAGTCCTACAGTGGGTGCTTGTCCTATTTTCACAACGGAAAGAGCCTTTATTTACATATCCCACAGCACACATAGGAATCACCTAAACTGCAGGCACCATAGAGTCGGATAACCGGAATGCAACATGACAGGACAACTTATTTGAGGCTAATTTACGTTGACACTGCCAGGAAACAGCTGTGGTGCTGTAACCAGGGTGGGCATGAGTCAGTACCCGTGCCAATTACTTCCGAGCAACAACTGGCGGTGTTGGAGCCCAGGGATGAGAGGAGGACAGGGTGGAGGCAGCATGACTTTTTGTCGTACACACAGCAGGGGAACAGCTGCCATTACTCAACCCCAGTAACACAGGAGCAAGTGTTGACTGTGCTAACAGCACTTACAGGCAACAACTGGCGGTGTTGGAGCCCAGGGTCCAATGCATCGACTTCAATTGTTTCCACCTCCTCTCAGGAACACAGCACTGTTGATCAACCATCTGTCTCTTCACCGCCTGCCAAATTGCCCAGTCAGTCAGAGAGTTCTGTACAGGAGCCAGCTGAGTCTCTGCTTCTGTTCTCAGAATCTGTTGGTTTGCAAACAGGGCACAGCCAAGCAGCATTCTGGAATGTGAAGAAGGGAGTATGCAGTGATGCGCAACAGCTGTGTCTCTCTGAATCTGAAGAGGCGGGTGAGACAGTGCCGATGGTCAGCACACCGCAGAACGCATCTGATGATGATGAGACTCAGGTGCCAGTTTCTGTTGAGCATGGTGGTGGCCAGACCACCCAACAGCAGCAGGTGTTGGAAGAGGTTAGTGGAGATGATGAGGTCCAAGACCCAACATGGCGTGAGGAACAGGAAGGTGGTGGTAGCAGCTCTGAGGAAGCGATTGCCCCAACGGTACAAACAGGAGGGAGAGTTAGGTTGCATACTCTGTTGCCTGTAGCCTCCATTTTGGCACCTGTTCGGATTTCTCTTACAAAAGTCTAAACGGACGCTCCCAGGACTTGCACTGCGTGGTCCTTTTTTCACACACTTGCAGATGATATTTGCTATGTCAAATGCAAGCTGTGTAATCAAAAAGTTAAAAGAGGTAAAGTGTCAGTAACCTCAATACCACAAATATGTGTAAACATGTGCGGAGAAAACACGTAGTTGAGTTACAAAGACACACTGAAGATGTACAGTCTATAGAGAATCACTGCACAAGTTTAACTGCATATGTCATGGTTAAATTTGAAATTTTTATTGCACACTTGATGTGAAAAAAGAAAATAGCTATGAGACTACTGACTGACGTTTTGGGCAACGCAGTGGCCTTTATCAAATAGTCGCTGGAAGAGATAGAAAAATTTACAGTCAATGACAATGTATAATATATACAATATATACAATAAATACATAGGGTGAAGAATATATATACATAGGAATTAGGCAACATGTTAAACATTTGGGTGATACTGTAGAACACGGAGAATTATCCCTCTAGGGTATGCGGTGGATAATGTAGTTTTTTGTTGATTTTTGGGAGTGTGTAGAAAACAGGGGTGATGGCTGGGGTATTGAATATTAAGGAATGTCATAGTCTTACAGTCTATGGTGATCAATTAAAGATGTTTTGTCAGGATACGAACAATTTTTTGACAGATGTAAAATGTAGGGTCACAATTGAGTTGTCTGTAGGTTAGGTTAACTGACAGTTGTCTATGAATTTCGGCAATAGATTGGGTCTTATTCATAATAACGATAGCACCCCCCTTATCTGCTGGTTTAATAATAATGTTGGGGTTATCTTTCAGAGATTTTATGGCTTGTTTATCTGTGGGTGTCAGGTTGTGGCGTATCGGTGTAGGCCCAATCTCGGCAAACCATCCACGAGCACAGGCTCTGAATGCTGGCATTGCAAAACTCCTGTCCCTTGAAATGCTGTCATTCAGGCTGGTGGAGACTGACAGTTTACGGAACTTAATGGCATTGGCAGTCCCACAATACAATGTGCCAAGCTGATTTTATTTCAGCAGGCAAGCCGTCCCTGGTCTGTAAAAGCATGTTGTTGAGGTTAAAATTAAACATGCGCTACTAAACTCCGTCAGTAGCAATGTCCACCTGACCACCGCTGCGTGGACCAGTATCCATGGCCAGGGACGATACCTTTCCCTTACTGCCCATTGGGTCAATGTTGTGGAGCCGGGTACAGATCTTGCGAGTGGCGCTGTACGTGTTCAGGCAACTACAAGGATTGCGGGAATCAAGTCTGTACACATTGACTCCTCCTTCTCCATTTCCTCAGAAACATCGTTGCAGGAGCCGTCACGGTCTACCTCCACATGGACCCGTGAACGCTTAATAAGAATCTTTAGTTATATAGCGCCAACAGATTACGCAGCGCTTTACAGTTTAACAGTTTCAGAACACAAGTCATAACTAACAACGTTACCAATACAATAATGAAAGCAATATAATCCGCACATGCTCGTGAGAGCTTACAATTTACAAATATGTGGGGGAGATACAAAGTACAGGTGTTTATATACAATGGTGTATTTAGAATGATGGCCCAGCCATTTTGAGGGAGTGAGGGAGGGGTGGGAGATAGTGAATGGGCTACACACACACACTTACACATAGAATGACTTTGATTAGTGAATGTGATAGGCCGCTATGAAGAAATGTGTTTAGAGTGAGCGCCCCAAAACATGCAAATTGTGGATAGTTCTAATTTCTTGGGGTACAGCATTCCACAGTATTGGCGCAGCGCGGGAGAAGTCTTGGATTCGGGAGAGATGTTCTTTAGGTGTAGGTGGCAATAGCGGGCAACAGATTGTATATGGGAGGTGAAGGAGAGATTGGTGTCAAACATAACACCCAGACAGCGAGCCTGTTGACCGATATGAGCACAGACGTGGCCAAACGTCAACAGGCCGTCCTGAAATTAATTTCCATGGGAATCAAAGCCACACAGCGCTGGAGCTCTGGAATGCCATAAAGCAAGAGAGCGACATGTGTATTTTGCCAGCGAATCTCCAGCCAGGCTTGGTAGTGTGTGACAATGGCCGAAATCTGGTGGCAGGTCTGGGCCTAGGCAACGTCACTCACATACCATGTCTGGCACATGTGCTAAACTTGGTCGTCCAGAGTTTTTTGAGGGACTATCCGGATCTTGATGCACTGCTGCACAAGGTCCGCCTACAGTGCGCTAACTTGCGACGTTCCACCATGGCCAGATCGCGCATTGCAGCTCTGCAACGCAGATTTTGCCTTCCTGAACATCGCATCATATGTGACGTACCCACCAGGTGGAATTCCACGTTACATATGTTGGAGCGGTTTGTGTGAGCAGCAGCCAGCAGTAATGGAGTATCAGCTGCATCAGTTGCAATCAACTCGCAATTTGCGCCGTTCACTTCACCACTACTGAGTGGGCCTCTATAATAATAATCTTTATTTATATAGCGCCAACAGATTCCGCAGCGCTGTACAGTTTAACAGTTTCATAACACAAGTCATAAGTGACAACGTTAACAATACAATAATTAAAGCAATATAAGCCGCCCCTGCTCGTGAGACCTTACAATCTACAATGAGGAGGGGGAGCTACAAAGTACAGTTGTTTATATACAATGGTTTATTTACAATGATGGTCCAGCCATTTTCAGGGAGTGAGGGATGGATGGAGATAGTGAATGGGCTACACACACACACAGTTACACGTAGAATGACTTTGATTAGTGAATGTGATAGGCCGCTCTGAACAAATGTGTTTTGAGTGTGGAAGTAGGGCTGTTAATGGGGATGTTGAAGTCTCCAAGGATAAGGGTTGGTACTTCTGAGGACATGAAAGTGCGGCAGCCAGGCAGAGAAGTGGTCAAGGAACTGTGTGGGCGAGCCTGGGGTCCGATATATTACCGCTACTCTAAGGGAGAGGGGACGAAAGAGCCTGATGGTGTGTACCTAATAATTTTCAAAATCTTAATATAAAATTTACATGTTACATATTTACATCTAGTATAAAACATTTAACCATTAAGCCTACTTACAGAACAAGGAAGTGTAAAAAAACTTGTGCTTAAAAAAAAAGTGCAAATTAAATGTGAGAAGGGCAGTGTAACAAATAATTTAGGAAAAAGATAAACTAACATCAAGTGCTGTGTGCTGTGTAAGAGCCAGACACATTAACATGAAATCAGTCTGGAATAGCGGTGATTTTCTCCCCATAACCCGAGTAACATTCTGGGGAGAGGGGTGTAGAGTCAACGATCAGCAACTAGCTACGGTAGATCAAATACCTGAAAAAAAAAAAAAAAAAAAAATGGTTATTTTATTTAACATTCATAAGATACATTTTATTTTATCCAAAAAAAATTAAATATTTAACATTCATAAGATACATTGTATTTAAAAAAAAAAAGAATAATTTATTTAACATTCCTAAGATAAAAAATTTTTTTAAACATAAAAACTATAATACACAGCAGGATCTTTAGTAAAAACCAGACTTACCACTGTAACCTCTTAATCCTTGCAAGCTTCAACACAACGTTGACAAGGTACACAGCAGGGGTGGTCGGTCTCCTAGACAACGAGCAAACTCCTTCATGTTGAGAGAGGCCACCATCTCCTTAGCTTTCTGGTACTTTTCTGTGGGAATGAGCTTGTCTCCAACCAGCCAGGAATATCCATTGAATGGCACACCATGGTTTGGTATTAGCACCCAGTACCAAAAGTGAAGCCAACCACAGTTCCCATTTCTCATGAACTTTATTTGATATACTGGCTGGCCAAACATTAGTTTCTCACAAAGGAGCTGAAGACCCTGAGTGGCAGTAGGTGCAAGTCTCTCCAGCATGACCTGTTTGTTAGATATTTGCCGTGTACACCTAAAGAACATCTCTAGAATCCGCCCTTTTCTCACCATGGAAACAACAAAAACCCTCACTGTAGCATTGATCCACTCCCGCCTGGACTACTGCAATGCTCTATTACTTGGCCTCCCCATTACTCGACTATCCCCTCTCCAGTCCATCCTTAATGCAGCAGCCAGGGTCATCCATCTGGCTAATCGGTACTCGGACGCGTCCGCTCTTCGCCAGTCCTTACACTGGCTGCCCATTCATTATAGGATCCAATTCAAAGTACTGGTTCTCACCCACAAAGCTCTCCACAGTGCAGCACCCCCCTACATCTCCTCCCTCATTTCTATCTATCGGCCTAACCGACTGCTGCGCTCTGCAAATGACTTTCGACTAACCTCTGCAGTAATCCGTACCTCCCACTCCCGACTCCAAGACTTCTCCCGCGCTGCGCAAATCCTCTGGAATGCTCTACCACAAGAAATTAGGACTATCCACAATTTTCCTGGTTTCAGGCGCTCCCTCAAAACACATTTGTTCAGAGTGGCCTATCACATTCAATAACCAAAGTCGTTCTATGTTTAAGTGTGTATGTGGAGCCCATTCACTACCTCCATCCATGCCTCACTCCCTCAAGATGGCTGGACCATCATTGGAAATGCACCATTATATATACACACCTGTACTTTGTATCTCCCCCACCTCATTGTAGATTGTAAGCTCTCACGAGCAGGGTCGGCTTATTTTGCTTTAATTATTGTATTGTTAACGTTGTTACCTATGACTTGTGTTTTGAAACTGTTAAAGTGTAAAGCGCTGCGGAATATGTTGGCGCTATATAAATAAAGATTATTATTATTATTATATCAGAGGGAGAAGAGGATTGGGCCTTGACAAGGTGCCCGATTGCATCTTAAGTCTTATTGAATGTTGGAGCCAGTCCACCGTACAAAAGCAGCCATAGAGTGTCCGGGTACCTGCTTGGATTTCGATCAAAATGAAGACTACTTTGATGTACATGTACACCAATTCGAGAAAAATGACAAGGATGAGGCAGTAAGACACGCTCAGCAGAGTACAAGCAGCATTGCTTGAAGAAGTAACTTGAGCGTGATCAAAATTGAATAAATTAAAATCTCAGACTACAGTGAACACAACTCTTAGCTGTGAAAGGGCTTTTTGTGTCCTTCTACAGTGTTTTCAACCAATGTATTGGATACGGATGGAAGCACGTCACACTATAATTTCAATTGAATGGAGCAGCAAGAATTACACTAAAGAAAAAAAAAAAAAAAGAGTGTGAGAGTGACATGTGCAGATGCCTACATACAGCGTTGTATGCCGAGCAAACTGCAGCGCGTCACCTGCACTCACACACACACCTTGCAGAGCTGTGAAAAAAACACTGCAAGGCAAAAGGAAGATGTACACAGCGGTTGGTAAAGTAGCCTGCCTAAAGCACAGTACACAAAATCGCAATCTCTAACTGTCCCTCAGAGTCAGCAGAGCAGCGTTCTGTCCCAAACTGAATTAACAGCACAGTGACGCTAAAATGGCGGCTTTATCCCACAACAATACCTTCCTTGTGTCACGGTTAGGGTAGCGTGTGTCTATTATATGAGTGTCTGTAAAATGTAACGTTACGCAGACTTATTCTGCCCTTGGGACGCAAAAATAAGACAGCAGTAATCATTTACTGTATAAAACTCCACCTATGCGCAACAAAACAAGCACGTTCCCTCTTACGGTTCCTGCGCTGACATGTGAGTAGGGAGTTTGGAGACGGTCCTGAATTTATCCCAGGTATCCAAGCATATCAGGCCGATAGGAGAGCATTAAAACCACCCACGGTGGTGACTTAAATATGGTGAATCGAACCAGTGAAGAACTGTAGGTCGATGCGAATGAATGTGCGATCACATGACACACGTTTATAATAACCCTTGCTAGACACGAGTAACTTTGTAGACATTTGGACACACCTGAACCCAGATGGCAGTGAATATTCATTCTATTCGGCACCACATGACTCTTGGTCCAGAATAGATTATATATTGCTAGCACAGGAGCTATTAAGGGTAGTGGAAGAGGCAGATGTGCACAGCGTAGCTATATATGACCACGCGCCCGTATCAGTGACCCTGCCAGATATGGTGCAGATGGGGCCAAACCAAACTTGGCGCTTCCCGACCTATTTGTTAATGGATGAGAAGTTTCGACATCATGTGAAGCAATGGTGTTTTTAATATGTAAGGGATAATGGAGATACTAGGGATAGGCTGGAACTTTTATGGGCAGCAGGGAAGGGAGTAATGCGCGGGAAACTAATAGGTTATCAGACAACGCTAAAAAAGAAGATGGCGACAAACTACTCGCAGGCTAGCAGGATATTACGCGATAGGTACACGGCAAACAAGACAAGTTCATCAACACAGGTTAAAAATAGATGTAAGCAGGCTAAGGTTGACTTACACGTATGGGTATATCGACGAGAGAGAAGCAGTAATAACAATTATAGAGCCGATGTATATCGTTATGGTAGCAAATGAGGGAGACTATTAGCACGACTAGCGAAAGGAAATCACATTCGTCATCAACATATTACAGCGTTAACGAATAAACATGGGATCATGAACACAGACCCTCGAACCATAAACACCATTCTACAAGAATACTACTCAGACTTATATAAGGTGGAACATACGGATAGTGAGGAGGGTAACACCTTTGTAGATGGAATACGGTTACCATCCATCACAAACTATCAGCTTCTCCTTTTAAAAAAACAAATTGAGGTGACGGAAGTGACAGCGGCGATAAGTTACTTTAAATACTGGAAAGCTCCAGGATCTGACGGGTTTACAGCCAAATTATTAAAATTATTGAGTGAGGATATCCCGTCCACATTGGTACGCACCTTCAATCATATATTGGAGACAGGAGGGTTGCCCAGCCATTCAAACATGTCACACATGAAGTTGCTACTAAAACCAAACAAACCTTCACATCTGCCTGGATCCTATCGTACATTCTCACTCATTGACCATTATATCAAGATTTTGTCCAGGATCATGGAAGATCTTTTGAGTAGCATTGTTCCTACGCTGATAGGGCGATCACAAGTGGCCTTTGTTAGCTACTTTGTTGGCTACTATCAGTCTCACTATGCATAACACATGTGTGCAGTGGGCAGTATTACCTTTGCCTTCGGTGGAGTAGGAAAACCCCTCTCCTATCGAAGTGTTAGTTGGGGAGATGGAAGATTTGACACCGGACCTGAATTGTAATACTTAAATGTGACAGGTGACAAATTTGTTAAGGCGCAACTATGCGGTCCCTACGTTGAGTCTAGCCCGTGAAAATTTACTGGTTGTCAATGGGGAACCCCAACACCCCGGGCAGCTACAGTATTTAAACAATTAGAGCTGAACCAAGATTTGCTGTATCAGGTTTATAAAATACATGTTGAAATTTTTTAGCAATTGCTGCTACCGCAGTCATATCGGAGGTTGGTAATGGACTTAGCGCATGCGCATGTACTAGGGTGACATTTGTGCCAAAAGAAAACCCTACACAGAATTATACAACGGTTTTACTGGCTGGGGGTCTATCAAGAAGTTAAACGGTATTGTAACTCTTGTCGCATGCGCCAGATACACAGTCCTCAGCCTCATTTAGTAAGTCCCTTGGTGCCATTAAAAATTTTAGAGGTCCAGTTTGAGAGAATACCCATGGATCTGGTGGAGCCGGTTAATAAATCAGCAAGGGGTCATCAACAGGGGCAATAAAAGGGGCACTGTGTGGGTCACCAGTTTTGAGCACACCCGAGTTCAAAAGAGAATTCATTGTCCAGACTGATGCGTCAGAGGTAGGTCTGGGTGCCGTGTTGTCTCAGGACTGGAGCTTAACGGGGAGGAGCATCCCATTAGTTTCCTGAGTCGAAAACTTACTCCATCAAAAAACAGAGACAGCATTGTAGAGAGAGAGTGCCTGGCGATAAAGTGGGCACTGGAGTCGTTGCGCTACTATTTGTTGGGATAACATTTTGTTTTGTAAATGATCATTCCCCTGTGACTGGCATTGTTGTAGCCCAGGGAGTAGAGTTCAGGTGGTAGAAAGATGAACATAACAGGAGACTTGGAAAACGTTGGCAAACAGTTATTTAATCTGAAAACGGACAGGCAAATTCAGGTGAGATCCATGCCTTGTTCATTTTCAGAAAAATAAGCCGGTCTACATTGTCTGAGGATAGTCGCATGCGACGGTCTGTTAGTACACCACCTGCAGCACTAAAGACGCGCTCAGATAATACACTGGCAGCAGGGCAAGCCAGCACCTCCAAAGCATACCACACATCAAATACAAATATAACAGTAATAATAATATTATCAATAAAAAATGAAATTGCACACACAGTACACAGACACAGCTCATATGTGTGTATGAGAGAGTGTTTCTGTGTGTAGTTCATGCCTCTAGCCTAGAAGATCAGTCTTGCTAAAATCTTTAACACTGACCCCTGTTCTGTTCTTAAAATGGTGGATGCTGAACTGCTTCTCAGCCCCCTCATACACAATCATTATGTGGCACTGCTGGGCTCAGTCAGAGGCATCAGATTGAACTAGGCTGTCCTGAGTCATTCTCAATAGAACATTTTGTTCAGCAGTTCATCTAGTTCATTTAGTTCAGAGGTCACATGATGCATTTCCTATCAGCTCCTCACAGGATAGGGTGGAGAAAAACTGAACTAAATGAACTAATCTTTTGAACTAATCTTTTCAGTGAACTAGTTAATGGTGAACTAATCACCAAAATTAACTAGATTTCCCATCACTATGGTGTACACCTTGGTGGCGCTGTCACAAAACTTCGCCACATTTGTAACATACAGCTCTTGCCCTGTGCAGAGGCGCCGCTTGTGCTCTCTCTTGTTGCAGAGGTGTCTACAATGCCTCGACGCACAGAGCTGCTTTGTAAAGCAGTAGCAGCAGCAGCGCTCTCGGCTGGAATGGAGAACATTATGGATTTCAACAGTGTGTCTTGGTCCTCCAACATTTTACGGTCCCGGTTCAACGGTGTGAATGAGGCTTTGTAAATTTCCAGATAGCGAGTGGACTAGAGGGTACACCAATAATCTGCGTGGTGAATGTGGCCGATCACGGTCGTTTCTCAGCAGTGCAGCATGAAATCAAACCATGTGCTGCGAGACTCATAAGTTGCCAACAAATCGTGTCCTCTGGAAGAGCGTCACACTAATATATTTTTGTAAATTTAAAATAGAATAAGCAGCAGCAATTTTTGAAAAATTACAAGGATGAGCCAGTGACAGACACTAAGCAGAGTACACGCTGCGGTGGTTGAAGTGGAGCGGGATCTACACTCCTACAAAAAAATGAAACCTCAGACTACAGTGAACACTGAAACACAACTGTTCACTTGCTGTGAAAGGCCTTTTTGTGGACTTCTATTAAGTTTGCAAGCAATGTATTGTATTTTGATGGAAGAGCGTCACACTAATATATTTTTGTAAATTTAAAATAGAATAAAGCAGCAGCAATTTTTGAAAAATTACAAGGATGAGCCAGTGACAGACACTCAGCAGAGTACACGCTGCGGTGGTTGAAGTGGAGCGGGATCTACACTCCTACAAAAAAATGAAACCTCAGACTACAGTGAACACTGAAACACAACTGTTCACTTGCTGTGAAAGGCCTTTTTGTGGACTTCTATTAAGTTTGCAAGCAATGTATTGTATTTTGATGGAAGAGCGTCACACTAATATATTTTTGTAAATTTAAAATAGAATAAAGCAGCAGCAATTTTTGAAAAATTACAATGATGAGCCAGTGACAGACACTCAGCAGAGTACACGCTGCGGTGGTTGAAGTGGAGCGGGATCTACACTCCTACAAAAAAATGAAACCTCAGACTACAGTGAACACTGAAACACAACTGTTCACTTGCTGTGAAAGGCCTTTTTGTGGACTTCTATTAAGTTTGCAAGCAATGTATTGTATTTTGATGGAAGAGCGTCACACTAATAGATTTTTGTAAATTTAAAATAGAATAAAGCAGCAGCAATTTTTGAAAAATTACAAGGATGAGCCAGTGACAGACACTCAGCAGAGTACACGCTGCGGTGGTTGAAGTGGAGCGGGATCTACACTCCTACAGAAAAATGAAACCTCAGACTACAGTGAACACTGAAACACAACTGTTCACTTGCTGTGAAAGGCCTTTTTGTGGACTTCTATTAAGTTTGCAAGCAATGTATTGTATTTTGATGGAAGAGCGTCACACTAATAGATTTTTGTAAATTTAAAATAGAATAAAGCAGCAGCAATTTTTGAAAAATTACAAGGATGAGCCAGTGACAGACACTCAGCAGAGTACACGCAGCATTAGTTGAAGTAACTGGAGCGTGATCTGCACTCAAAAAAAAAAAAAAAAAATTACAGACTGCAGTGAACACTGAAACACAACTGTTCACTTGCTGTGAAAGGCTCCATTGTGGACTTCTATAGTGTTTGCAACCAAGGTATTGTATACGGATGGAAGCGCGTCACACTATTATTTCAATTACATGGAGCAGCAAGAATTACACTGAAGAAAAAAAAAAAGAGTCTGTGAGTGACACGTGCAGATGCCTACAGACAGCGTTGCATACAGAGCAAACTGCAGCGTCACCTGCACTCTCACACACCTTGCTGAGCTGTTAAAACAACACTGCAGGCAAAAGGAAGCTTTACACAGCGGTTGGTGCTAGCCTGCCTACAGCACAGTACACTAAATCGCAATCTCTAACTGTCCCTCAGAGTCAGCACAGCAGCGTTCTGTCCCTTACTGAATTCACAGCACAGTGACGCTAAAATGGCGGCGGCGCCTTTTATACACTGAGAGAAAAAAAAAAAGAGTCTGTGAGTGACACGTGCAGATGCCTACAGACAGCGTTGCATGCAGAGCAAACTGCAGCGTCACCTGCACTCTCACACACCTTGCAGAGCTGTTAAAACAACACTGCAGGCAAAAGGAAGCTTTACACAGCGGTTGGTGCTAGCCTGCCTAAAGCACAGTACACTAAATCGCAATCTCTAACTGTCCCTCAGAGTCAGCAGAGCAGCGTTCTTTCCCTAACTGAGTTCACAGCACAGTGACGCTAAAATGGCGGCGGCGCCTTTTATAGTGCATTCTGACATCATTTCAGCATCCAATCACAGCCATGCCATTAGTTAACATGACCGCAGCAGTACAGGATGTGCCCACACTTCTTAGGATTCCTCATTGGCTGACTAAAATCACATTGTCTCTCAAAGAATTATGGGAACTTCCGATTCCGGTATACGATATATGGAAAATATCGGAACTAAGTATCGGAATTCCGATTCAGCGAATATCGGCCGATACCCGATACTTGCGGTATCGGAATGCTCAACACTAGTGCTGAAGCTAAACCACCAGACAGTCCTTGTAAGGGCTAATTTTGTGCTTTACAGGTTGTATCAGATACAATCTGCATTTATCCTAGGAGAGAGAGAGTTGCAGGAGCAGTGAGAATGGCTGAATACAGCCTCTAGGCAGGGATTAGTGTTTGCAGTCCATTGCTAAATATATAGTTTCGGCAGTTGACCACATTTTTATTTTTTAGGTGGAAAAATTTACTATATTGTCATCCATAGAGTATTAGATGCTTTGTGCTACATTTCTGTGTAATTTTATCAGTCCAAAAAAGGTTGACATTTTTTTCTGTATTCAATTACTCATCAATATACTATTACATGGTCTGTGGTACATTTTGGTGTTATACAAGAGTCCAAAAAAGCGTTAAAAAAAAATTCTGTATTCAATTACCGTATATACTCATGTATAAGCCGACCCGTGTATAAGCCGACCCCCCTAATTTTGCCACAAAAAACTGGGAAAACTTATTGACTCGCGTAGAAGCCTAGGGTGAAAAATGATTATGCCCCCATATGATGCTCCACAGATTATGCCCCCATATGCTCCACAGATTATGCCCAATATGCTCCACAGATTATGCTCCCATATGCTCCAGATTATGCCCAATATGCTTCAGAGATTATGCCCCCATATGCTCCAGATTATGCCCCCATATATTCCACAGATTATGCCCCCATATGCTGCCATATCCATAGCAAATTATGCCCCATATGTTCCACAGATTATGCCCCCATATGCTCCAGATTATGCCCCATATGTTCCACAGATTATGCCCCATATGCTCCAGATTATGCCCATATGTTCCACAGATTATGCCCCATACC
This sequence comes from Oophaga sylvatica, assembly GCA_033576555.1. Taxonomy (NCBI): domain Eukaryota; kingdom Metazoa; phylum Chordata; class Amphibia; order Anura; family Dendrobatidae; genus Oophaga; species Oophaga sylvatica. The sequence goes on along the minus strand of JARQOD010001795.1, from coordinate 71,739 downwards.
ATATATGCCCCTATTCCAGATTATGCCCCCATATGCTCCAATTATGCCCCCATATTCACACTATGCCCCAGATTATAGCCCCCATATGTTCCATATTATGCCCCCATATGCTCCAGATTATGCCCCCATATGTTCCACAGCTTATGCCCCCATATGCTCCAGAATATGCCCCCATATGTTCCACATTATGCCCCATATGCTCCATATATATGCCCCCATATGTTCCACAGTTTATGCCCCCATATGCTCCAGATTATGCCCCCATATATTCCACAGCTTATGCCCCCATATGCTCCAGATTATGCCCCCATATGTTCCACAGCTTATGCCCCATATGCTCCAGATTATGCCCCCATATGTTCCATATTATGCCCCCATATGCTCCATATTATGCCCCCATATGCTCCATATTATGCCCCATATGCTGCACAATTATGCCCCATAGTATAGGCCTCATATGCTGTGCTGCAAAAAAAAAATGACATACTCACCTCTCGTAGCTGGGGGCCAGGTGCCGGTGTCCTGAGCAGGCAGTGACAGCGGCGCGCTATGGGGGACAGGTGCCGGTGTCACCGCTCGCTCAGGACCCCGGCACCTGAGCTATTTACCTGTCCTCTCTGCACCGTTGCGCGCTGCTCCCTCGGTCTGACTCCTCTGGCTGTGAAAGATCTGGCAGGGGGCGGGGCGCGCACTAACGACGTCATCGCACCCTCTGCCTGAACATTCACAGCCAGGACTGAGGGAGCAGCGCGCAACGATGGCACGGGGACAGGTAAATATAGCTATACTCACCCCTCCGCCGCGCGTCCCTGCAGCCTCTCCTCTTCTCCCGGCGCTCTCCGCAGTGCTTCAGTCCTGCAGCGGTCACGTGGTACCGCTCATTAAAGTCATGAATATGTGCATTTTCATGACTTTAATGAGCGATGCCATGTGACCGCTGCAGGAAGGAGCCGGAGATCGTGGGAGAAGCAGGGGGCTGCAGAGACCGCGCCGGCGGAGGGGTGAGTATGATCCGACACCCCCGCTCCCCCTCCCCCGCCGACCCCCGTATATGACCCGCGTATAAGCCGAGAGGGGGACTTTCAGCCCTAAAAAATGGGCTGAAAATCTCGGCTTATACATGGGTATATACTGTACTCATCCATACACTATTACACGGTCTGTGGTATATTTCAGTGTTATATAACAATGCCAAAAAGTGATGAAACATATTTCTGGATTGAATTACTTATCTGTGGTCTGCGGTACATTTAGGTGTTAATATAAAGCTAAAAAAAAGGTAAAAAAATTTCTGGATTAATTACTCATCCACAGAGTATTACATGTTTTGTGGCTCATAACTGTGGTATTAAACTCCAAAAACACAATTTGACTGCTGCAGATGACCAATTTTTTTTTAACTAAAAATAAATTTGGTTTCAAGAGACCTAGCAATTAGAAAATGATTAAGGCGTCTGGTAAAGAAGAGGGAAGAGGAAGTGATGATGATGGTGAACGCAGATGCCGTGGGGCAGGTGCGACTATGCCTGTAGCTGGAGAGCAAGAAACGCGACTACCCTCGACACATAGGTTCCTGTCCCACTTTGCAAGGTAGACCAATTCTGAAGCCAGAGCAGTGCGAACAGGTGGCCGGTTGGATAGCAGATAATGCTTCCAGCATGCTTGCCAGCACCAACCAGTCTTCCACACAGTCCAACTCATCAGTCAACAGTCTGGATCAATTAATCATCACCCTGGTTCTCCTTCCTCCCTCTATGTTGAGTCCTAGGAGACTAGTGATCCCACACTTGGACACTCCGAGGAGATATTTACAACATCACTTCTTCATTGTGGCTTCTCACCCTGTATGGGCCAAGAGGGACGAGAAGGAAGAGAAGCTGTTTAGTGATGCGCAAAACTAAGAGCAACTGCAGTCATAACAAGATGACGATGGGAAACAGTTGTGTTTGATAATGGGCGTAACCTGGTGGCAGCTGTGCAGTTTGCTAAGCTCACACATGTACCATAACAATACGACACAGACAGCGACAACTGTGGCACACGCTGCAAACACGTTTCCTGCAGCGGTGCTCCAGGTGCGTTGAACGTCTGTGGAGAAAATCTAATCTACCCGAAGATTTCTTCTTTTACAAGTTTATGCTTAAAACATACAACTCTGCCCTTCACTTCTCCAAACAAACCTATTTCAACACCCTCATCACCTCACTATCCAATAACCCCAAACGTCTCTTTGACACTTTTCACTCCCTACTCAACCCAAGAGTGCAGGCTCCAACCACAGATCTCCACGCTGATGATCTGGCCAGTTATTTCAAAGAAAAAATTGACCACATCCAACAGGAAATTATCACCCAATCCCTTCATACCATGCACTGTCCTCCCTCCCCCACTGCATCTAGCTCACTCTCTGATTTTGAACCAGTCAGAGGAAGAAGTATTCAGGCTCCTTGCATCTTCTCACCCGACCACTTGCATCAGTGACCCCATTTCGTCACATCTCCTCCAGTCCCTTTCCCCTGCTGTCACCTCTCACCTAACAAAAATATTCAACCTCTCTCTCTCTTCTGGTATATTTCCCTCCTCAGTTTAGCATGCCATCATACATCCATTACTTAATAAATGATCCCTCGACCAAAACTGTGCCGCTAACTATAGACCTGTCTCTAATCTTCGCTTCATCTCTAAACTCCTGGAACGCCTGGTACACACCCGTCTTATCCGCTGTCTCTCAGACAACTCTCTTCTCGACCCTCTTCAATCTGGTTTCCGCTCTTTACACTCTACTGAAACTGCCCTCACTAAAGTCTCCAATGATCTACTAACTGCTAAATCTAATGGTCACTACTCCATGCTAATTCTCTTGGATCTCTCCGCAGCATTCGACACTGTGGACCATCAGCTCCTCCTCACTATGCTACACTCCATCGGCCTCAAGGACACCATTCTCTCCTGGTTCTCCTCCTATCTCTCTGACCGTTCCTTCACTGTATCTTTTGCTGGTTCCTCCTCCTCTCATCTTCTCCTTACTGTTGGGGTTCCTCAAGGATCAGTTCTAGGCCCCCTCCTCTTCTCTTTGTACACCGCCCCTATTGGATAAACAATCAGTAGATTTGGTTTCCAGTACCATCTCTATGCTGATGACACCCAATTATATACTTCTCCTGATATCACACCTGCCTTTTTAGAAAACACCAGTGATTGTCTTACCGCTGTCTCCAACATCATGTCATGCCTCTATCTGAAACTGAACCTGTCAAAAACGGAACTCCTTGTGTTTCCTCCCTATACTAACCTACCTTTGCCTGACATTGCCATCTCGGTGGGGTTCCACCATTACTCGCCAGCAACATGCCCGCTGTCTTGCGGTCATACTTGATTCCAAGCTTTCGTTCACCCCCCACATCCGATCACTGGCTCGCTCTTGTTATTTCCACCTCAAAAACATCTCTAGAATTTGACCTTTTCTTACTTTCGACTCTGCGAACACTTTTACTGTTTCTCTTATTCATTCTCGTCTGGACTATTGTAACTCTCTACTAATCTGTCTCCATCTTACCAAACTCTTCCCTCTCCAATCTGTCTTGAATGCTGCAGCCAGAATCATATTCCTCACCAATCGTTATACCGATGCCTCTACCTTGTGCCAGTCATTACACTGGTGGTTACCCATCCATTCCACAATCCAGTACAAACTTATTACCCTCACCCACAAAACACTCCATGGCTCAGCACCACCCTACATCTCTTCCCTTGTCTCAGCCTACTATCCTATCCGTGCTGTTATGAATGTGCTAGAGATGGTTTTTGAACAGAGGCTCCCTCTGGTGGTTACAGACAGTACTGAACCTTTCAACGAGGAGTGGCAATCTGGGTTCACTGACTGGTCTGATATAAGGGAGGTTCCCTCTCATGATGGTTGCTGGTGATCAATTGTTCTTGTCTCAATTGTGGTTCCTGGTTCATTTGGAAGTTTGCTGGAGTCTTGCCTGCATCTCCTGCTTTCAGATAAGATATTTTTTGCTTTTCTTTTTGTGCTTGCTTTTTGCATTGTTTTCTGCACTTTTGTGGAGGTCAGCCAGGTCCCCTTCTGGGGCCTGAGCTCCTCACAGTTTATCTGCAGCCACTGTTATTTCCTCATTTGCTTTTTCCTGTTTTTTCAGCGGCTGCGGCTTGGTTTTTGTTCACACTGAGATCTGATTTAGTGGGTGGCGAGATCGTGTGATCTCAGTATTTTTGTAATCAGAATTGTTGGATTTTTGTAGGGTTTTCTGGGTTGCAGAAAGTGGTCTCTTCTGTCCTATCCTATTTGGTCAGCTTGTGGCCCCAGCGTTTGCTCAGTCTATTTTCTGCCTATGTTTGTATTTTCATCTTGTCTAACCGCCATTATATGTTTGGGGGCTTCCTATTTTCTTTGGGGATCTGCTCCGGGGCAGATAGCTTTCATCTTTCTGCCTTTAGGTGTAGTTATCTCTCAGGCTGTGACAAGGCGTCTAGGATCAACGTAGGAACGCTCCACGGCTACCTCTAGTTATGTCGTTAGTTTAGGAATCTGCAACCCATCAGTTACCAACATCTCAGGTGTTCGGCTGCCCTGCTGTTGTTCCTGTCCTCCTCAGCTACCGAAACATAACACCGTGCCCTCTGTTCTACTAATGACCTGAGGTTAGCATCCTCAATAATCAGAACCTCCCACTCCCGTCTCCAAGACTTTTCACGTGCTGCGCCAATTCTTTGGAATGCACTACCCAGGTTAATATGATTAATCCCCAATCCCCAGTTTTAAGCGTGCCCTAAAAACGCATTTGTTCAGACTGACATACCACCTCAACACATTATGCTATCTATCCCTGTTGGCCCATTCAAAAATTTTCTACCATAATCAGGTATCTCGTATTATGTTCTCACCCGCTTTATGCATTTAACAGCCGTTTGTGTCTGTACTGTTACATACTTTGGCTGTAAACTGGTTCATGGAGAATTACATGAACACCCGATTCGAACACTATGGCTGTCCGAACAATGAAAGCAATTGTTACCATCTACCTTTCGTGTCTCCCCTTTTTCCTCATAGATGGTAAGCTTGCGAGCAGGGCCCTCATTCCTCTTGGTATCTACTTTGAACTGTGTTTATTGTTATGCTGTAATGTCTATTGTCTGTACAAGTCCCCTCTATAATGTAAAGTACTGCGGAATATGTTGGCGCTATAGAAATAAAATTATTATTATTATTATTATTATCATTACCATGCTTCGCACACATGCTCAACTTAGTTTCGGAAAACATACCCAGATTTGCCAAAGCTTCTGGTCAAGGTATGATGTGTCAGCGCTAGAGATGGGTGAACACCTGGATGTTCGGGTCCGGCTAGTTCAGCTGAACAGTTACAAAAAGTTCAGGTTCGGGTACCAGAACAGTATTCAGACCCTAACCCGAACCCGGACCCCATTCACTTGTGGGCTGACATCGTCATGTCCATGACAGCATGGCAAACACTGCTTCTGATCGACGGTAAAATTATCACCGCTGGTCAGACAGCCGTGGTTTCCACACTGTCAAAAGACAGCATGAGCGTGCAGCTGTGATCGGAGGTATAAAGTTTACCTCCGGCCACTGGTGTAAGCTGATGGGACTACTGCTCCCATCAGTCGACCCCTGCTGCAGCTAATAATAATGAGAGCAGGAGTGGCTGATGGGAGTATTCATCAGCCAGCGTCTGCACTGTAAAATAATAATTTAAAAAACGGCGTGGATTCCCTGTATTTTTGATAACCAGCCAGGCAAAACTCATAGCAGGGGCTGCAACACTCAGCTGTCAGCTTCAGCATGGCTGGTTATCAAGAATAGAGGGGTTCCCATGACGTATTTTTTAATTATTTAAATAAATAATTTTAAAAAAAAATGGCGTGGGGTCCTCCCCATTATTGACAACCAGCCAAGCTAAAGCGGACAGCAGGGGGCTGGTATTCTCAGACTGGATATTGTCCATCCCAGCCTAAAAATAGCAGCCTGCAGCCATTTAGAAAGGCACATCTACAGGACCCTGTGTAAGAAAAGAAGTGATTGTCCCCCTTAAAATAAAAATTAACTGTGGTTTATCACATCTTTGCGAATCTGAATATACATTTTACCAGAAAACATTTTGATGATACCCAAGACTTTTGGTAGAATGTTCTGCAGACTAACAAGACAAAACTTAAGATTTTTTAAAGATATATGTCCCATTACATCTGGCATAGCAGTAACACAGCATTTCAGAAAAGAAACATCATACTAACAGTAAAATGTGGTGGTGGTAGTGTGACAATCTGGGGCTCTTTTGCTGCTTCAGGACCTGGAATACTTGCTGTTGTAAATAAACCATGAATTCTGCTGTCTGCTGTCTGTCAAAAAATCCTGAAGGAGAATATCTGGCCATCTGTTTGTGACCTTAAGCTGAAGTGCTCTTGGGTTATGCAGCAGGACAATGATCCAAAACACTCCAGCAAGTCCACCTCTGAATGGTTTAAGAAAAATAAAATTAAGACTTTGGAGTGGCCTAGTTAAAGTCCTGACCTTTATCAGATTGAGATGCTGTGGCATGACCTTAAAATGGCAGTACATGCTCGGAAACCCCCCAATGTCGCTGAATTACAGCAGTTCTGCAAAAATGAGTGGACCAAAATTCCTCCAGAGCATTGTGAAAGACTCATTGCCAGTTATAGCAAACACTTGATTGCAGTTGTTGCTGCTAAGGGTGGCCCAACTAGTTATTAGGTTCTGGGGTAGTCACTTTTTCACACAGGGCTCTGTAGGTTCTTATCTCTTTTTCCTTTAATAATAAAGACTTTCATTTATAAACTGCATTTTGTGTTTACTTGTGATATCTTTGTTCAATATTTAAATTTGTTTGGTGATTTGAAACATTTAAGTGTGACAGACATGCAAAATAATAGGAAGTCAGGAAGTGGGCAATGACTTTTCACTCCACTGTAAGACTCCAAAAAAGCATTGAAAAAGTGTCTGAATTCAATTACTCATCTGTCCAGTATTAGGTGCTTTGTGTTAAAATTCGGTATTATATAACACTCTAAAAATAGTGCCAACATTTTTTTATGGATTCAATTAGTCATCCATACAGTTTAACACACACATTTCTTCTTACATTACGGTGTTATGTAAAACTCCAAAAAAGTTTTGGGGAGTTTTATATACCACCGTAATGTAACAAGAAAAAAACATTCAGCATTTTTTATGGATTCAATTATTCATCCATACAGTTTAATTTTTAATAACTACTTGGCCTGGTACAGTTCACAAAATATTTTTGTTTGAAAAATTGACTATTGTCATCAGGGGAGGATTCTCCAGTGGGTCCAGGCACTGACACCTGCTGGCATATAGGGCCAGCAGCTGCCTAGGGCCCCTGCTGCTCCAGGTGCCCCCAGCCAGTGGTGTGTCACTAATAGCATCACACCATGCAGCTGCTATGGGGGCCCCCGTTGCCAGCTGAGCAGCAGCAGGTGACAGAAAGCCAAAGCCTGTTCCTGCTGCTAAAGTGAAATGAATATTCACGCTTCCCCACACCCCCATGGGCGTGGAGAGGAGTGAATATTAAGCAGGCAGTGTTTGTTGCAGGCTGCGGCTAACACTGTCTGCTATCAGGGCACACAGACCAGGGCCCCTGCTCCCCCAGGGGCCCCCAGCCCACACGACCGCTATGGGGCTAAAAGTCAGGGGGACCTGGTGTCAGCGCCGCCCCCCAGTGCCGCCAGCCGCATTCAACTGTATCGGCATCAGATGCCGGATACAGTTGAAAGCATTAATGGAAGAGAGAGCGTCACATGACACTCCCTCTCCCATCATTCCCCTCTGTCTCTGACACACAGTGGTGCGCGATGACATCACTTTATCGCGTCCCTGCTATGTGCCAGGCCGACTGCTGCGCAGCTTCTGACATCGGAGCAGAGCCGCAGCCAGAATCAGCGTGGGAGCGAGGAGGAGAGGTGAGTATAGTGTTTTTTATATATATATATATAATATATATATATATATGAGTCCTGGTTGCATGATAAGGGGGGCAGCATAATACCCTGCATGATAAGGGGGGGGAACCATGATACCCCGTATAATGGGGGGCACCATGCTACCCCGTAGGCACCATGATACCCTGTATGATAGGGGGACTGTGATACCCCATATGATGGAGGCACCATGATACCCCATATGATGGGGTGGCACCGTGATATTCTGAGGGGGCTGCATTATACCCTATGGGGGACTGCATTGTACCCTATGAGGTGGGCTGCTTTATATTCTATGAGGGAGCTACCCGAACCCCTGCTACATAATTAAGACGTGTACTACCTTATTGTTTTACCGCACATTTGGTGGTGTTGTATTTATTTCTATGTTGCTATATAGTGGGCCCAAAGAATGGTGTTCTCTGGTGGGCCCAAGGTGCTCCAGTCCGACGCTGATTGTCATAAATACTGTAGAACTTAGTTTGTGTGTAATTTCGTTGGTTTGAAATAAAAAAAAAAATTGGCCTGCTACAAGTGTACAAATTTGGTCCCTTGGTACTCAGTCCCCAGCCGCATGTGTCCAGGAACATCATCCATGTCCTTATCAACATAGTCACTGGGATTGTCCACTTAACCACCAACATGTGGACAAGCACTTTTGGCTAGTGACATTTCACTGATGGCACACTGGGTGAACATTGTGGAGGCCAGAGCTGAGTTCCACCCTGTGCTATCAGGGTTTCATCCGCCATCTACACCAGTTCCTGCACCCTCTCATCCTTCATCTCTATATGCTATCTCAGTGAAGCAGCAACAGGCTCTGCTGAAGTTAATTTGTCTAGAAAACAAACCGCACACTACGGCACAGTTATTGAAAGGAATAACAGACCAGACAGATCTATGGCTCTTGCAGCTGAACCTACAAAAAGGCAAGGTCATGTGTGAGAATGGGCGCATCTTGGTGGTGGCTGTGAAACTTGGCAAGCTCATACACGTACCGTGCTTGGCCCACATGCTCAAATTGATAGTTTAGCGGTGTATGAAAACCTACCCATATTTGACAGAGCTTCTAGTCAAGGTGCATCACGTCCAGGTCTATTTCTGTAATTCAGCTACAATTGCTACCGCTCTGGCAGTGCTGCAGCAGCACATGCAAGTGACAGTCCACCGACTGGTGTGTGATGTCACCACGCACTGGAACTCCACACTGCACATGCTGGCAAGGCATTGTGAGCAGCAGAGGTCAGTTGTTGAATACTAGCACCAACACGCCTGTTGGTAATGTGATCAGCCTCCACACATAACAGCTGGACAGTGGGCATGGATGCCTGACATTTGTGCTGTTTTCCAAGACTTTGAGGACTCCACAAAGATGGTGAGCGGCATGACGCTGTCATTGCTGCAATGATCCCACTTCTGTGCCTACTTAAACAGTCACTGCTGGCAATTAAACATTAAGCTTTGCATGCAGACTAGGTGGAGATGGAGGAAGACATGAGACAGTGAGATACTAGCCAGGCCAGCCTCATCTCATCTGCTCAGCATGGATTGGGTAACAATGAGGAGATGGATGCTGAGGAAGAGGAACAGGATCTGGTTGCTAGCACAACAGAAGCTAGTATCCATGCAAGTTTCATCATCCCTCTCCTGCGTGGATGGAGGAGAATGAGGAGGAACAAAGAGAGGAGGAGGAGATGGAGTATCCTCATTGTGGTGGAGACAGGAAAGTGTTGGCTGCAGGGACCTTGGCATATATGGCAGACTATCTGCCGCTGCCTTTGCCGTGACCCTCGAGTTATATTCATCTTGGCCAAAAAAAGAGTACTGGTTGTTCATCCTGCTAGACCCACGCTACAAGGAGAACCCTGTATCTCTTCTTCCTGAGGCAGAGAGGTCTACTAAAATGGTGCTGTACCAGAAGGCCATATGTTGAAAAAATTACCATCAGACAACGCTAGCGGCAGGGGGCAAGCTTCCATGCCCAACCAAGGTCCAGCAGAGGCAGGGGTACACTGTCAAAGTCCTGGGACAATTTCATGACACCCTCCTAGCATCCTGGCCCTGATGACCGGTATTTTTTGACAATGAGAAAAAAGTATTTAAAGATGGTCAAGCAATACTTGGCCGACAAAACCTGCGTAACCCATAATTCCTTTGCCACCTTCAAATATTGGGTGCCAAAGCTGGACACCTGGTATGAGCTGTCCCTCTATGTCTTGGAGGTGTTCTGTTACCCTGCCTCTAGCATCTTGTCTGAGTGGGATGTTTAGTGCCGACGGGGGGGTCTAAACACACAGGCACTTTCGCCTATCAACAGAAAGTGCTGTCAGGTCACTCTGATAAAAATAAGCAAAGCTTGGATTAGCCCCAATTCTTCACCACCACCAAATGACAGCATCACACAAATAGTTTTTAATCTTCAATATATGATTGAGACTCGCCAGTTATTGTCTTCAAGGATCTATGGATGACTGGATGACTCTACTTATAATTTTTTCCTGGCTTTGCACTTTGCCAAAAGCCTTAAGTGTTGGAGTACGTCAACTTCACTTTCAAAACACTTTAATGAAGCCTGCAAGTTGTTGCCTTCATGTATCTATGGATGACTGTATTAACCTCTTTAGAAAAATATTTAGAATTGAGAGTCCTCAGTGGTTGATACCATTTAATGGCTAACTGAAAAGCTGGTAACAAATTGCAAGCTTTCGAGACTACTCAGGTCTCTTCATCAGGCAAAGACTAAAACAAATTCTGAAGAATCACATATTTATACAGAACACAGCACAGAAACAATGAATAGGTAAGACAAGTGACATGAAGCAGAACTGTCATTATGGGAGATAGAGATGAACATAAATATTGGAACATTTCATAGATAAGGAATGTGAAAGTTTTATTGCCCTCTGATTGGGGTCTGGTATTGTGTTGTTTTGCCCCAGAAGGTCTTAGGAGCAAATTCCTTAATTGATGTAAAAAGACATAAATCCATGCGACACATTCATTCCTGCACTGATAGTGTCAAAGGTCATCATGAGTTTATATTCGGAGACTCTCCTGTCTCTCTCTGATTTAAAATTAGCTTTCAATACAAGTAATTTCATGTCCATCATACTATGACCGGGGATACAAAAGTGTTTGGCCACAGGTATATCCATTCTTTTTTCTCTTATTGTGTGGCGATGAGAATTCATCCTTGTTCTCAGTTTTTGCCCTGTCTCCCCCACATACAGACCCCCAGTTGGACATTTCATACAAATAATTAGGTACACCACATTAGATGTGATGCAGCTGAAAGTACCTGGGATCTTGTAGTCCTGATGGGAGTTGGCGATCTTTATCTTGTCCGTGGTCATTATAAATGGACAGGTTTTACATTTTTTCTGGTTGCAAGGAAAGGTTCCTGCAGCTGTTGGGAGGACAGGGAGCTTCTGACAATGATGCTTCTTAGATTTGGGGGCTGCCTAAAACACAGTAGTGGGGGTCTGGAAATATGGATTGTAATCGGGCATCTTTTTGTAGTAAAGGTTGTAGTTTCCGTGCAGCTCCTCTTAGCACTTCCAGATTTGGATTGTAGGTGACCACTAGAGGCACACGGTTATTTTCTTCTTTAGAGTTGTAATGTAGCAGGTGATACCTTGATATTCTGGTGGCTCTTGTAATTTGGTTTTCAATTGTTCTTGGATGGTAGCCCTGATTCAAAAACATGTTTCTGAGGCGACCTCTTTATCATTTTATCTTTTCTTTGCACTTTGTGAAAAGCCTTAATCAGTGTAGGAGCACATCAACTACACTTTATTAATATTTTAACCCCTTTACCCCCAAGGGTGGTTTGTATGTTAATGACCAGGCCAATTTTTCCAATTCTGACCACTGTACCTTTATGAGGTAATAACTCTGAAACGCTTTCATGGATCCCGGTGATTCAGACATCGTTTTCTTGTGACATATTTTACTTCGTGATAGTGGTAAAATTTATTTGATATTACTTGTGTTTATTTGTGAAAAAACAGAAATTTGGCGAAAATTTTTAAAATTTTGCAATTTTCCAACTTTGAATTTTCATGCCCTTAAATCACAGAGATGTCACATAAAATACTTAATAACTAACATTTCCCACATGTTTACTTTACATCAGCACTTTCTTGGAACCAAAATTTTTTTTTGTTCGGAAGTTATAAGGGTTAAAAATTAAACAGCGATTTCTCATTTTTACAACACCATTTTTTTTAGGGACCACATCACATTTGAAGTCACTTTAAGGCTAAGTGCACACGTTCAGGAATATTTGCGTTTTTTTCGCGTTTTTTCGCGGGAAAAAACGCGTCAAAAACGCATGTATTAAGCATCCTATCATTTAGAATGAATTCCGCAAATTTTGTGCACATGGTGCGTTTTTTTCCGCAAAAAAAACGCATCGCGGAAAATCTAGCAGTTTGTCCATTAATTTTGCGGATTTCTAGCGTTTTTTCCCTCTTTATTATTGACCTAGAAAGTTCAGGAAAAAATCGCGGTAAAAACGCGTCAAAACCGCGCAAAAAAGCACCAAAAACGCTCAAAATCCGCGAAAAAAACGCGCGTTTTTGCAGCGCAAAAAAGTCCGGTTTTGCTCAGGAATATTCTGCAAACATTCTGCAAACGTGTGCACTTAGCCTGAGAGGTCTATATGATAGAAAATACCCAAAAGTGACACCATTTTAAAAACTGCATCCATGAAGGTGCTCAAATCCACATTCAAGAAGGAATTTTTGGAATGTTTAAAAAAAATGAACATTTAACTTTCACAAAAAATTTACTTCAGATCCAATTTGTTTTATTATATCAAGGATAACAGGAGAAATTGGACCCCAAAAGTTGTTGTACAATTTCTCTTGAGTACTCTGATAACCCATTTATTTAGGTAAACCACTGTTAGGGCGCATGGCAGAGCTCGGAAGGGAAAGAGCGCTGTTTGACTCTTCAATGCAAAATTGGCTGGAATTGAGATCGAATGCCATGTCACGTTTGGAGACTCCCTGATGTGCCTAAATAGTAGAAACCCCCCAAAAGTGACACCATTTTGGAAAGTAGACCCCTAAGGAACTTATCTAGATGTGTGGTGAGCACTTTGAACCCCAAGTGCTTCACATAAGTTTATAATGTAAAGCCGTAAAAATAAAAAATCATATTTTTTTCACAAAAATGTTATTTTCACCCCCAATTTTTTATTTTTCCAAGGGTAACAGGAGAAATTGGACCCAAAAAGTTGTTGTGCAATTTGTCCTGAGTATGCTGATACCCTATATGTGTAAGTAAACCACTATTTGTGTGCATGGCAGAGATCGGAAGGGAAGGAGCACCGTTTGACATTTTCAGCGCAGAATTAGCGGGAATT
>JARQOD010001795.1:0-58267 GCA_033576555.1 Oophaga sylvatica | reverse complement strand
ATTGGTGATGATGGGGAGAGATGATGATAATGGGCAGGCATTGATGATGGGGAGAAGATGATGATGGGCAGGCATTGATGATGATGGGGAGGAGATGATGATGATGGGCAGGCATTGATGATAATGGGGAGGCCATGATGATGATGGGGAGGCAATGATGATGATAATGGGGAGTCTTTCCACAGCGCCCTTTCCTGAGCTGTAACAGTGCAGAACGCAGTACAGCGCAGGAGAGCTCCATGTTTTGTATGGAGCATTATATGGGGACCAGTATCCTGTATGGAGCATTATATGGGGACCAGTATCCTGTATGGAGCATTATATTGGGTCCAGTATCCTGTATGGAGCTTATATTGGGTCCAGTATTCTGTATGGAGCATTATATGGGGGGTGACATCCTGCATGGGGTATTATATGGGTGATGAGGGGAGACTGTGGTGCCCATAATATTGTATGGAGGACTGTACTGTCCAGTCTGTACTGTGCGCTGTGAGGATTTGGCGTTTTTTGAGCTATTGTACAATTTACAATAGATATCACTCATGTAATGTAAGAAGAGAAGTATTTGGCATTGTACTGTACCCATATTTCTCTGCTGTATCTGTGCATCATGAATCGTGGTCTGTGTTAAAGGGGCCCACTGAGGCTCTTTCGCCCGGGGCCCATAAAAACCTGGAGCCGGCCCTGGCACCAACACTACATTTCCCACAATGCACCGGTAGCAGGGCCGGCGTCAGTCCGGCCCTCGGCTTGTAGCAAATTTTTTTTTTTGGCCCTCGGTGTGTTTGACTTTGACATCCCTGATCTAGACCCTTTCCTGGTATCCTGAGATTTGTGTCTTCGGTCCCTAGGTGTCCTGGAAGTCTAATCTTTCTATCCCTCATGTCCAGGGCTTCATTGTCCCTGGGGCTGGAGTTAGAATGCAAATGTCCCAATAATAACTGAAGGACCTTCCTAAATGTTGAAGGCCCTGGGGTGATTCCTCCAAACTCTTCTCCTCTAATAAGGTCCTAATTCTCCATCTACCATAGTTTCTTACCCAAAACCTTGCATGCAGTGGTTTAGTGCTACATCTAGTTTATAGAGTGTTGTAAAATGGTCAATAATCCAGAGCCTCATATCCTATAGGGCCTCAAGAACTGGACCCTTTCAATACTCTAGCCCACCAAACACTTTACCCTTAACCCACTCACCATTTTTTACATTTTTTTTTATTCTACCCCCTTATATAGCGAAATTATATTTACAGACACCATTATCTCTATCGCCCTTTGGCTCACAATCTAATTTCTCTAACAGTAAGTCTTTCGGAGGAAACCCAAGCAAATTCCTTGCAGATTTTGTCTTGGAGGGCTTTGATTCCAGAACCCAGTGCTGCAAAGCCACCAAAGCCACTGTATTGGGAGTATTATATAGGCACAGAATGACTGCATTGTAGGGGCACTGTATGAAAATATTGCTTGTCACTTCAAGCAGCATGGTGGTTAACTCTACAGAACTGGAGTCCTGGGTTCAAAACCCACCAAGGACCAGGGGCGGATACTAATAACTTGGGCCCCTGTGCAAGAAATGTGTCTGGGCCCCCTCCCAGCCCGGTACGATGCTTATGATGAGGGCAATCTTTCAATGGGAACCAAGGCAGATCGCCCTCATTATTATCAACCTGCAAGCAGGGGCGTACCTAACAATCACAGGACCCCATAGCAAAAGCTCCATTTGGGCCTCCCCACGCTTCTAAAAATATTATATTTATATTTTTTCACTGATATGGAGATATATATACTGTATGTGTGTGTAAAATAAATATATACAGTATATCCATCCGTTAGCATTCGGTTCTGCTGGCTCCAGCTCAGTCAGACGTCCAGTCAGGTGACAACTAGTGTCGGCTATGTCAGTGAATAGAACACTGCAGACGCGGCTGACACACGAGGTGGCACATGACAGTAAGTGTGCAGAGCGCCTCCTCATGGTTACATGATTACTGCTGGAACCGGCAGAGCCCTATCATGTATATATTATATTACATTATATGTCTGGTATCTGTATCATCTGGTATGTACAGTCATGGACAAAAGTTTTGAGAATGACACAAATATTAATTTTTACAAAGTCTACTGCTTCACTTTTTCTAATGGCAATTTGCATATACTCCAGAATGTTATAAAGAGTGATCAGCTTAACAGCAATTACTTGCAAAGTCAATATTTGGCTAGAAAATGAACTTTATCCCCCAAAACACATTTCAACATCATTGCAGCCCTGCCTTAAAAGGACCAGCTAACCTTTTCAGTGATTGCTCCAATAACACAGGTGTGGGTGTTGATGAGGACATGGCTGGAGATCAAACTGTCATGATTAAGTAAGAATGACACCACTGGACACTTTAAAAGGAGTCTGGTGCTTGGCATCATTGTTTCTCTTCTGTTAACCATGGTTATCTCTAAAGAAACACGTGCAGTCATCATTGCAATGCACAAAAATGGCCTAACAGGGAAGAGTATCGCAGCTAGAAAGATTGCACCTCAGTCAACAATCTATCGCATCATCAAGAACTTCAAGGAGAGAGGTTCCATTGTTGCCAAAAAGGCTCCAGGGCGCCCAAGAAAGACCAGCAAGCGCCAGGACCGTCTCTTAAAAGTGTTTCAGCTGCGGGATCAGGCTACCAGCAGTGCAGAGCTTGCTCAGGAATGGCAGCAGGCAGGTGTGAGTGCATCTGCACGCACTGTGAGGTGGAGACTCTTGGAGCAAGGCCTCGTCTCAAGGAGGGCAGCAAAGAAGCCACTTCTCTCCAGAAAAAACATCATGGACAGACTGATATTCTGCAAAAGGTACAGGCAGTGGACTGCTGAGGACAGGGGTAAAGTTATTTTCTCTGATGAATCCCCTTTTCGATTGTTTGGGACATCAGGAAAACGCCTCATTCGGAGAAGACAAGGTGAGCGCTACCACCAGTCTTGTCTCATGCCAACTGTTAAGCATCCTGAAACCATTCATGTGTGGGGTTGCTTCTCAGCCAAGGGAATCGGCTCTCTCACAGTCTTGCCTAAAAACACAGCCATGAATAAAGAATGGTACCAGAATGTCCTCCAAGAGCAACTTCTCCCAACCCTCCAAGAGCAGTTTGGCGATCAACAATGCCTTTTCCAGCATGATGGAGCACCTTGCCATAAAACAAAGGTGATAACTAAATGGCTCAGGGAACAAAACATAGAGATTTTGGGTCCATGGCCTGGAAACTCCCCAGATCTTAATCCATTGAGAACTTGTGGTCAATCATCAAGAGACGGGTGGACAAACAAAAACCTAAAAATTCTGACAAAATGAAAGCATTGATTGTGCAAGAATGGACTGCTATCAGTCAGGATTTGGTCCAGAAGTTGATTGAGAGCATGCCAGGGAGAATTGCAGAGGTCCTGAAGAAGAAGGGTCAACACTGCAAATATTGACTTGCTGCATTAACTCATTCTAACTGTCAATATAAGCTTTTGTTACTCATATGTTTGCAGTTATATTTCTGTCTGTGATAAAAACATCTGTCAAACACACATAAAAACCAGAGGGCAGCAGATCATGTGAAAATATAATATTTGTGTCATTCTCAAAACTTTTGCCATGACTGTACTTTATTCATTGTCTATGGAACCAATGGAAATAGCCGAGCGCAGCGCTCAGCAGCTCTATAGATAATGAAGAGAGCAGAGGCCGAGCATGCACAACTCTGCTCCATCCATGAAGAGACTGCAGAGCCCTGTTCTCAGTATCTCTGGGGGGCCCAGTGGTTGAATCCCCAGTGATCAGCAAGTTATCCACGATCCGATGGACCACACATATATCATACATATATCGTACACACATACCGTACATACATACACATACATCGTACATATATATACTGTACTTACATACACCTTACATATACCGTACATACACTCAGATACACATACATATACCGTACATGCATTCACATATACCGTACATACACACATATACCGAACATACACACACACATATACAGTACATACATACACACATATACTGTACATACACACAGATATACATACATATACCATACATGCATACACACAGTTATATACACATATAGTATACACATACTGTACACACATATTCAAACACATATACAGTACATACACACACATACATACACATATGCCGTAAATAAATGCACATAGACATACACATATACCATATATACATACAAATATACCGTACATACAGATACACACACATACTATACATACATATACCGTACATACACAAACACATAGATATACACATATACTGTACATGCATACACATAGATACACACATATACCGTACATACATACACATGCACAGACACACACAGATACACATACACAGATAGAAACACACACATAGATACACACATACTGTACATACATACACAAATGCACACACACACACATACATACATACATACTTAGATGCACACATACATATACTATACATACATACACAAATGCACACACATACACACACACATTGATACCACAAATACATATACTGTACATACATACACACACATACACACATACATATACTGTGCACACATACACACCCATATGTACATATATATACACACACATACTAATCTTTGATATCAGGTAATCAGATGAGCCCAGGAGGAAGCCGGCCACATAATGCAGAGATCAGCTGGAAAGTGCTGCAGAACCCACTGTGAGGGATGGGGACACAGCAGAGAGCACTGATATCAGCCCCCTGCTGCCCCCAGTGAGCCTCCTCCCCAACCTCTTCTCTGTGAGAAGCTGCAGCCTGCTGGGAATAGAACAGTGGAGGGAGCGGAAGACCCCCTGCAAGTCCTGCTCTTCCGCCACTGTTGTCCGGGTCCCCTGTGTGCTCTGCGGCCCGGGCTCCCTGGCTACAGGTGAACACTCACCATTGGGACGACCTGTGAGCACTCTCAGCAGTCTGGTGAAAGCTTTCATTGGCCAGAGTCTCTCCCTGCATGACATGCCCCATTTTTAAATCCCTGCACTCTGCCGCTCTCTCCCCGGCTCTGGGTATCCACTTCATTACGGGAAGGAGTAAGAGGGGCCCGATGCTGCATGACACCAGGCCCTCTCAATCCTGCCCTTAATCTTGACTGAGTGGCCCCATAGCGGCTGCATACTGTGCTGCTATGGGCATTATGCTCCTGCCTACAGGGACCCCCTTCCACCTCCGGGCCCTGATACAGTTACTCTGGCTGCACCAGTGATTTGTCCGCCCTTGCCAAGGACAATATCTGCAGGAAGTTTGAATGTTCTCTCCATGTTTTCGTCCTGACACGTCCTGGCAAGACGTAATGACAGGAACTGAGATAGTGAGCCACAATGGGGCTATTAATGATAATGTCTGTGGCATGTGATTCCTTGTTAATATATTGTCACACCTCCACCAGGACCTGTTACTGTGATGTCTTCTCCTGTCACCAGAAGCTGTTGTATTCATTTTGCGGGTGACTCTGGTGATGACAGTGGAACCAGAAGTTCTGAACGGTGCTGGCTCTGTCCAGCCATTTAGATTTGGGTGGCTGGGACCTGCAGTGCCATCCAGTCTGACAGTATGGGTGTGTGTGCTGTCCAGCTGGAGTTATCAGCTCCCTGCTCCAGCCAATTGGAGAGTATCACACCCTACTTAAGCTCCCAGCTTACTGCTGGAAGCTGCTAGATATAGTCTTGTGCTCCTCTGGTTTAGTCCTGGCCATTTAACTCCTTGTTGTATCATTAATTCCTTGTTTTGACTTCAGTTTGTTTTTCTGACTATTCATACCTACTGATTTTGTACTTTTCTTGCCCTCTTAATTCTGATCCAGCTACCTGACCTCTCCTTCCAGCCCGCACCACCGAACAGCAGCCTATTCCATGGCCCCAGCCCAGATTCCTGTACAAGGTTTAAAGAGATCTGGTAAGCCGAGTGGCTTATGCTAAGCCTACCCCTGGTAGCCAATTTAGAGCAGCCAGGTAACCACTGTCAGGACATTCTGACATATATTGCCTTTTCCTTTGGCATTATTACACAATGATGCCACAAGATGTCCTTTTTAATGATCATGTTTGGAAAGGAATAATGCCCTTTGAGTGGCTCGGGAACATGAAAAGCTTCAGGTTTTTCTAAGGTCAAGCTAAGGCCATGTTCACACGCTCAGTATTTGGTCAGTATTTTATATCAGTATGTGTAGGCCAAAACCAGGAGTGGGTGATAAACACAGAAGTAGTGACGTGTTTCTATTATACCTTTCCTCTGATTGTTTCCCTCCTGGCTGTGGCTTGCAAATACTGAGGTAAAAAACTCACCAAATACGGACTGTGTGAACGTGGCCTTATGGTGAGAAATTTGCTAATCTCTAACAATAACCGTCTTTCGTTGTAGTCATCATGTTGGATTTATTCTGCTTCGCTGACTGGTATAAAAGTTGTCCACTGAGAGAAAGGTTTTTCCCTGGCTGTTACCAGAGGCGGCTGATGTAACACTCTGTATTTTCCTGTCCTTTTGTTCTCTTCCTTTTCTTACTTTTTTTTTTACAGTATCTATCTGTCTAAATTCCTGTCAGCCGGCTTTGCATCCCCAGCATTGTGCAGCATTGTCCTATGTCCTATCGTTTCCACCTTTCTCATTCCTACAGTCCGTCTTTCCTCTCAGTGTACTTATTGCTGCCTGCCTGGTATTACCCTGGGGACCAGACCGATTCCTCGCTGAAGACTTTCCATTTATCCTATATGTCCTTCCCTATTTGATTCTGAGAGTCAACGTGCTCTCCGCACATCGGGCCGAGCTGTAAGTGAAGCATTTAATAAGTGTCCCAGACAGAGCGCAGAAGCCATAGAGGAGGGGATTTACTAAGGAAAATGCTGCAGAATTTGCTCACAAATTGCACCAACTGTATTTTGAATTTTACATGTGATTTTACTACAGATGTATATATTGTTGGTGCATAGCCCTAGTCCACATTCACATTACAGTATTGGGTCAGAGGTTTTTATCCATTTTTTTTAAATCTAAACCAAAGTGAGCCAAAACAGAAACATAGAAAAGATAAGATTCTTCTCTTGAATCCTTTCTTATTTTTTCCTTAAAATGGATGGAAATTCTGGTATCACACTGATGTTCACAGGAGGCCTGAAATTAATATATTCATCACAGACACTTAAAGGGGTTGTCTAGTCTTAAACGACAAGTCTACAGTCACTTAATGTGACTGCAGACTTGTGAATCCTCATATCGTGCTCACTGTGCAATGTAAGGACACTCTGGTGCTAGCATCAGGACCGGGCGATCATGTGACTGCAAGGGTGCAATTTGCATATTTCCGACCACATTCCTACTAGACTGTATCCGTCCTCGCTCATTAACCTTGCATTGAGCGAGTCTGGATACAGTCTATTCTGCACGTGACCGCATATATGCAAAACTCATACTTGCAGTCACGCTCCCGCCTCTCCAAACGAGGGCAGTGAGCACAATGTGAGGATTGACAAGTCTGCAGTTAATAGTGACTGCAGACTTGTAGTTTAAGACCGATAACCCCTTTTAGGTACATCAATTACTGCTTTCTTCTACAAAAATCCATTGCAGCTTAGAAATTGCAATACCAGAGATCATTTGTGGCATAGGTGTGACTCTAAAGCAGAAAGAGAGCAGCTATGTTTTTTCCTAACCCTGTAAAACCGCTGTAAGAATAACTTGTTTTGGACACTGCACAGTGCTTGTGAGTAGTGTTGAGCGATACGATACTGCAAATATCGGGTATCGGCCGATATTAGCTGTATCGGGCTTTCGATTCCGAGTACCGATATTTTCGTCATATCGGATACCGGAATCGGATTTGTCACTGTCACTGTCACTGTCCGTCGGTCGGGTCTGTGAGTGTCCGTCGGTCGGGTCTGTCAGTGTCCGTCGGTCGGGTCTGTCAGGAGTCAGCGGCACTTACCTGGCAGAAGATCTCCGGCGTCACGGGCTGGACTGCTTCATGGCCGCCATCATCTTTCCCCGGCGGTCACATGCAGTTTCTCGCGATAACTGCAGTGACTGCTGGGTAATCCCGGCCGTAAAGCAGTCAGTCCGATGACGTCACCGCCGGGGAAGCAGGTAATCAGCTGTGCTGCGTTGCGATGACAGGCTCTGCCTGTCATTGCGATGTAGCAGAGCTGGATCGTCGTGGGACTGTCGTTCTATCGTTACTATGGACTGCGTCAGACAGGTGGTATACTGTTGGTTTGTTTTTTTTCTTTTTTTACAGGAGATCGATGGCGTCGCAGGAATGAGTGTATAATAAAATTAATGAAAACTGTGTTGTCTCTTTTATTTCATTAAAAGACTTTTTTCTTGCTTTGTCTTTTTTTTATACATTTAATAACTTTGGGATTAATAATGGATCGGTGTCTTATTGACACCTCTCCATTATTAACCGGGCTTATTGTCACCGTGCAATCAACGGTGACATTAACCCCTTATTACCCCACTTACCACCGCTACAGGGCAGTGGGAAGAGCCGGGTAAAGTGCCACAATTGGCACATCTTTTGATGCGCCAAATGTGGGGCTGCTGTAGCCTGGTATTATCAGGCTGTTGAGGGCCAAAATCCATGGGCCTTGACAGTCTTTTAATACCAGGCCGCAGCAGTCTGCATTTTACTTGGCTGGTTAACAAAAATAGGGGACCCCTACCCGTTTTTTTTTCGAGGGGATCCCCTATTTTTGTTAACCAGCCAAGCTAAGCAGACTGCTGTGGCCTGGTATTATCAGGCTTGCAAGGTCCATGGATATTGGATCCTTACCAGCCTGAAAAACCAGGCCTCAGCGGTCTGCTTCATCTGGCTGGTAAACAAAAATAGGGGTGACCCCACGCCATTTTTTTTTCGAAGGGAACCCCTATTTTTGTTAATCAGTTCCCTCTGACGTCACTGATGGTGTCCCTGGCTGACCTGAAGTGAAAGTGGAAAGCAATCAATTAAGCTTTCCACTTCCTCTCCTGTCAGCCAGGAGAGGAACTCATTCATTTGGGGGTTTACTGTGAGGCTGCAGCATTAGCTGCGGTCCCTGCAGTAAACATTAACCCTTTCTGAAGGATTACACCGTGGGACCTGACTGTGCATGGGATAGGTAAGAATAATTTTGCTTTATTATTTTATTTTTATTACAGGAAATGGTTTTAGCAGGTAAATAAAATATGGTCAAAAACTGTGTGATTATTTCATTAAACTTCTTTTTTATTAAAGTGTGTGTGTTTTGATTTTTCTTTCATACAATAGGATTAATAATTGATAGTTGTCTAATTGACAGCTCTCAATTATTAACCTGGCTTAAAGTGACCTTTCAATTGCAAGGTCATTTTAACCCCTTATTAACCCATTCGCCACCGCTACAGGGCAATGGGAATAGACGGGCAAAGTGCCAGAAAGGGCAAATCTAATTAGAGATTTGCCCTTTCTGGGGTGTCTGGGGGCAGATGTTAGTAGCCGGGGGGGGCCAAAAATAATGGTCCCTCTCTGGGCTATTATTATCTGCCCCCACTCACTGGCTTTGTCTGTCTGGTTGCGAAAATAGGGCGGGAGCCCACGCATTTTTTTTCAGCAATTTTACACCTCATATATATATATACATGTCATTGAGTTTGTGACACATATATATATATATTTATAGTTCATACACTTCTACATAGTATAATAGCCGCTAATTCAATTGACGGCTTTTGTGAAAATGCAGAACCCGACATGAAATGACACTTGGTGTACATAGGGTTAACCATGTCTTTTCATGTCCTTTGCTATCTGATTTGCACAAACAATTACATCAGTCTATGTGTGCAAAATTTCACACCTGTAGGGGTTAATTAAAGGTGTAAATTCGTAGCAAAAAAGTCCGTTTTTTTTACAACGAATTTACACCTTTAATTAACCCCTACAGGTGTGAAATTTTGCACACATAGACTGATGTAATTGT
Organism: Oophaga sylvatica; assembly: GCA_033576555.1. Lineage (NCBI taxonomy): Eukaryota > Metazoa > Chordata > Amphibia > Anura > Dendrobatidae > Oophaga > Oophaga sylvatica. Next base: position 48,284 of record JARQOD010001795.1, on the reverse strand, counting down.
TTGTGCAAATCAGATTGCAAACGACATGAAAAGACATGGTTAACCCTATGTACACCAAGTGTCATTTCATGTCGGGTGCTTCTGTCTTTTCACAGAAGCCGGCTTTACCCGGCAATTGAATCAGAGGATATTTTACTATGTAGAAGTGTATAAACTATACATATATGTATATATATATGTCACAATGACATGTATATATATATATATGTATTCTATGTGTGTATATTTAGTGTTTACAAGGAAATAAAGGTTTTTTTAGTTGCGATATTTTGTTCCCATAGACTTACATGGGACTTCCGGTATCGGAATCGGATATCTGCGATATTTAGTGATATCGGCGATGCCATTCCGATCCGATATTTTTAGATATCGAGCAGTATCGCTCAACACTACTTGTGAGTTGAACACATTGCACTTTGTGCCCATCAGATTTTTGTGCCCCAAGTTGAGCAGGGCTATAGTATATTGTATGATAATGAGCTATAGGTGTAATTTTCAGCAGAACTGCTGCATCCTGCACCCATGTTGTACAATGGATCCTTCGAGGGACAGACATATGCAGAGTGTTTTCCAGGATGACAATTTGTAGATGTGCTAGATAAGGAATATAAAGACTCCGTCCCTTGGGAGTACTGTCCCCAGCACTTTGTACAGTGTTTTCATTCAGTGTTGTCAGCAATGTTTCAACTATCGGGCCTCATAACTGTGAAAGCTGTCAGTGTACGTCAGGGAGAATTTGATCAGCTGCCTATGAGAGGCTCAAGCCAGCGAGTACCGATCACAATGGGTTTCTGCATATTGCCACATTCAGCCCCTGACAGGTTTTGGGGGCTCAGGAGAGATGTCAGTCTTTGTCTGTAGTCCTCTATTCTAGTGTTTGAAAACATCCCCGCAGGAGTCAATGCATTCCCCACTGACTGTAGTTAAAGCGAAGCCTTGCTGTTATATTTCACAAGTGACAATCTTGTGCTAATGCTAAAGAAAAGCTGGAACAAACCTCGCTAAATGGCATTTGAAAATCAGCAAGTTTGCAGTGAGTTATAGCGAATACAATTCTCCTCTGCTGAGAGTGCAACACTGGGAATAGGAGATCTGGGCCGGAAAACACATTACAATGGGAAATGTCTGCTTATGATGAAGCCCCCAGGATGAAAACAAAACGAGCTTTGGAGATCCGGGGGAATGAAGTGCGGGGTTCAACCTATCTCTGTAACACAGATTTTCAGCCATTTCTAGGTATTTCTGGGCACTTGTAAAGGTGGAGGACAATGATCGTCGTATTTCTACCCCTGAAGACACCAATCAAATTGTATTGTATAATGTGTATGAGCCGCCCTGGGACTGTTGGGGTACTCGGACCCTATCCCTTTGGTCTCAATGGGGAATATCACGGCGGCCACGGCTCTGTCCATAGCCCTGGGCGCTCACCTTCAATAAGGGGAATATTTACAGGGGAGAATGTCAGTAGATCGTGACGCCACTAGTGTTGAGCGATACTGCTCGATATCTAAAAATATCGGATCGGAATGGTATCGCCGATATCACTAAATATCGGCGATATCCGATTCCGATACCGGAAGTCCCATGTAAGTCTATGGGAACAAAATATCGCAACTAAAAAAAACCTTTATTTCCTTGTAAACACTAAATATACACACATAGAATACATATTATATATATATATATATACATGTCATTGTGACATATATATATATATACATATATGTATAGTTTATACACTTCTACATAGTAAAATATCCTCTGATTCAATTGCCGGGTAAAGCCGGCTTCTGTGAAAAGACAGAAGCACCCGACATGAAATGACACTTGGTGTACATAGGGTTAACCATGTCTTTTCATGTAGTTTGATATCTCATTTGCACAAACAATTACATGAGTGTAAGTGTGCAAAATTTCACACCTGTAGGGGTTAATTAAAGGTATAAATTCGTAGCAAAAAAGTCCGTTTTTTTTACAACGAATTTACACCTTTAATTAACCCCTACAGGTGTGAAATTTTGCACACATAGACTGATGTAATTGTTTGTGCAAATCAGATAGCAAAGGACATGAAAAGACATGGTTAACCCTATGTACACCAAGTGTCATTTCATATCGGGTCCTGCATTTTCACAAAAGCCGTCAATTGAATTAGCGGCTATTATACTATGTAGAAGTGTATGAACTATAAATATAATATATATATATATATATGTGTCACAAATTCAATGACATGTATATATATATATATATGAGGTGTAAAATTGTTTAAAAAAAATGCGTGGGCTCCCGCCCTATTTTCGCAACCAGACAGACAAAGCCAGCGAATGGGGGCAGATAATAATAGCCCAGAGAGGGACCATTATTTTTGGCCCCCCCCTGGCTACTAACATCTGCCCCCAGACACCCCAGAAAAGACAAATCTATAATTAGATTCGCCCTTTCTGGCACTTTGCCCGTCTATTCCCATTGCCCTGTAGCGGTGGCGAATGGGTTAATATGGGGTTAAAGCCACATTGCAATTGAAAGGTGACCTTAAGCCAGGTTAATAATTGAGAGCTGTCAATTAGACAACTATCAATTATTAATCCTATTGCATGAAATAAAAATAAAACACACACACTTTAATTAAAAATCATTTTAATGAAATAAAGACACATGTTTTTGACTATCTTTTATTTGACTGCAAAAACCATTTCCTGTAATAAAAATAAAATAAAAAAGCAAAATTATTCTTACCTATCCCATGCACAGTCAGGTCCCACGGTGTAATCCTTCAGAAAGGGTTAATGTTTACTGCAGGGACCGCAGCTAATGCTGCAGCCTCACAGTAAACCCCCAAATGAATGAGTTCCTCTCCTGGCTGACAGGAGAGGAAGTGGAAAGCTTAATTGATTGCTTTCCACTTTCACTTCAGGTCAGTCAGGGACACAATCAGTGATGTCAGAGGGAACTGATTAACAAAAATAGGGGTTCCCTTCGAATAAAAAACGGCGTCGGGTCCCCCCTATTTTTGTTAACCAGCCTGATGAAGCAGACCGCTGAGGCCTGGATTTTCAGGCTGTTAAGGAGCCAAGATCCATGGACCTTGCCAGCCTGATAATACCAGGCCACAGCAGTCTGCATATCTTGGCTGATTAACAAAAATAGGGGATCCCCTCGAAAAAAATTGGCGTGGGGTCCCCCCTATTTTTGTTAACCAGCCAGATGAAGCAGACCGCTGAGGCCTGGTTTTTCAGGCTGGTAAGGATCCAATATCCATGGACCTTGCAAGCCTGATAATACCAGGCCACAGCAGTCTGCTTAGCTTGGCTGGTTAACAAAAATAGGGGATCCCCTCGAAAAAAAAACGGCGTAGGGGTCCCCCTATTTTTGTTAACCAGCCAAGTAAAATGCAGACTGCTGCGGCCTGGTATTAAAAGACTGTCAAGGCCCATGGATTTTGGCCCTCAACAGCCTGATAATACCAGGCTACAGCAGCCCCACATTTGGCGCATCAAAAGATGTGCCAATTGTGGCACTTTACCCGGCTCTTCCCACTGCCCTGTAGCAGTGGCAAGTGGGGTAATAAGGAGTTAATGTCACCATTGATTGCACAGTGACAATAAGCCCGGTTAATAATGGAGAGGTGTCAATAAGACACCGATCCATTATTAATCCCAAAGTTATTAAATGTATAAAAAAAAGACAAAGCAAGAAAAAAGTCTTTTAATGAAATAAAAGAGACAACACAGTTTTCATTAATTTTATTATACACTCATTCCTGCGACGCCATCGATCTCCTGTAAAAAAAGAAAAAAAAACAAACCAACAGTATACCACCTGTCCGACGCAGTCCATAGTAACAACAGTCCCACGACGATCCAGCTCTGCTACATCGCAATGACAGGCAGAGCCTGTCATCGCAACGCAGCACAGCTGATTACCTGCTTCCCCGGCGGTGACGTCATCGGACTGACTGCTTTACGGCTGGGATTACCCAGCAGTCACTGCAGTTATCGCGAGAAACTGCATGTGACCGCCGGGGAAAGATGATGGCGGCCATGAAGCAGTCCAGCCCGTGACCGCCGGAGATCTTCTGCCAGGTAAGTGCCGCTGACTCCTGACAGACCCGACCGACGGACACTGACAGTGACAGTGACAATCCCGATTCCGGTATCCGATAAGACGAAAATATCGGAACTAAGTATCGAAAGGCCGATAGAGCTAATATCGGCCGATACCCGATACTTGCGGTATCGTATCGCTCAACACTAGACGCCACCTGTGGTGTCTGGTGAGGATCACCAGCGCTGCAGCAGTCCACTGAGGCCGGTGTTATGGCAGCTAGGGTGGTATCGCTCCCCACAGGTGGAGCGGGCCGTCAGGGCAGCGTACGTGTAGGGATGCAGGACGGAGGGAATCCGGCAGGGTAGGAATAAGAAGGTGGACACACAAGTCACTTTGGTACTGTTAGAGTTAAATTCATGTGAATACTTTTCCATCCATTTATGATAAGGCTAGCAGAGTTAAATTCAGTATTTCTTCTCAAGGCCTTGGAAAGCTGAGGCATAGAAGAAGGGAAGATAAGAAAGGAATGTTCCTTCATTAATAAATACTCCTCCTGACATGAAGAGATACTCTGTACTAGGAGCGAAAATCAGGGGCAAAAGGCAAAGATGGAAAGTTTGGTTAGAAAACAGTATGTTACGTGCTTTAATGATAAGTTGTATTAACTGCCATATATGGTAATTCCGCTTCCTGCTTCAGGGGTGTATATAAGCCCCTTCATTAGCAATAAAGAGTAGAGTATATTGACGCACCCTTTGGTTTGTGTCTTATTCTCTCTGGTACCACATTCTGAGGAGGAAAGGGTTAACAAGATAACAGCGACGACAGCCTGGCGCCCGAACAGGGACCTGAGTTAATCTACTCTGAGGAAGCCCGACCGGTCCGGAGACGTGGGATGAGCGGAGCCTTCTGTTGGTGATATACATACAGCGCTGGGTAAGAATACTTATTATATTCTACCCAAAATCTATATCACTGTATAGTGGACTCCCTCCTCCCCGAGCGGTCGGCTTTCCAGGTAATTCACAGGTATTCCTGGCTCAGGTCCCTTTGAACCAGTAGACCCTCAGATTAATTGTCAGTCCTGCCTTTCCTCCTTTGAATAATGACAGTATGGATCCAATGATTGTGTTGTGGTTTTGTCTTGGTGTCTGTGTGATTGGATTGTTCATTTGGTTGGCGTACAAATATTGAAGAGCGAGCAGTGGAATGGTTCAGAAACCTTTGTGGCCCATTGTCTAAGTGACAGAGTCTTGGTGACGGAGTCATAGTGACGCAATTGTCTTGGTGACAAACTTGTCTTGGTGACAAGAGAATCTCTTCTAGGTGAGGAGATAAAAAAATGGGGGACCAAAAATGCCAAGGAAGGCATTTCTGCTAAAGATTTAGTTGTGCGCAGAGATTGTGAAAAGCAGGCATGAATGAAAACGGAGAATTGAACAGTGATAAATGGAAAAGGTTCTTTGACTCACATCATGGATGGTTGAGAGACAAAGGAAAACAGTGAACCTGTGGATGAGTGCGTGTGATTACTTAGAAGAAAAGACTGAAGAATTAGGAGACGGACGTTACAGACTGACAAAAACAGGGATGACTGATTTACCCTCCTGTCTGCCTCCCTCCCCCCGGACAGTAGTGTTATACAGACCATGGAGCCCTACAGAGCAGTCGGCTCTAATAAAGCAACTAGACAGGATTTGCAAGCACTTATAAAAGGGAAATTGGCAGATGAAGCTAGATACGATAGACTGATAGATGAGACATACAAGTGCTATGTGTGTAGGACCACACCTGACAATGCAGAAGTCAGTGACAGCAAGCAGAGATAAGTGCTGGCAGCAGCGAGATGGCATTTTCCTTTAGACCAAGGTCATTCTACAGATAAGGAAGCTGAAGGCTGAGGGAGAGAGGACACACAAACTGCGCAGCGGCCCGACTTACCCCCTCCCATCAGGCATTCAGCATAGAGACGCAGAGCCAGAGTGCAGTAGGTTTCAGATTTCTAATCACCTCTGTTGAATATGTTTTTAGAATAGACACAGTACGTAAGAATCGAAGGGCTAGGCATGTGAATAGAAGGTCAGAGTATGTGAGAAGATAGACAGGCAGAGAAAGTAAGTAGACCAGATTGGAGATCAGTTAAAGCAGAGGATCTAGCCAGAATAGCACAGGGGGCACAACATGATTTAGCGCAGGCAAAAAGAGGTAGCTTGCACATGAACCCCCTTGTCTCCTTACCCCCCCACTCCTAAATGCACAGTGCAGGTGAACACCAGGGGACATGAGGTTGAGTTCCAAGTGGACACGGGGGCAGACAATTCAGTAATTACAGAAGAGGACAAATTAATTTCCTTCAATGTTAGAAGGTGTGATACCGCATGATTTCTGGGCTTCAGATAAAATAGATGTGGGCAGATTAAGGGTGCAGCCAGTCATGGTCAAATTAAAGCCAGGTGCAATCCTGCCCCAACAGAGACAGTATCTTCTTAGTTTAGCTCAAGAAACGACTATTGCTCAGCAGATGCAGAAACTGGTAGCAAGTGATGTTAAAACCTAGCCCCCACCTTTGGCAGCAGGCCTGCAGCTAGGTTCTTATCAGTAGCTTTAACAGAAAAAAAAAAACTCCAGCTTCCCCCTTCAACTACGAGATTTAACTCTCTATGTATTGGCTGGTACAATATATATATATACACTTTTGTTCCAGATATCTCAGGAAGCTGCTTGGTTCACAGTTATTGATTTTGCCAATGTTATTTTTATAATATGTTGATGTCTTACTGATTTGTGCCCCCTCCAGGAAACAGTGTCGTATTGCAACAATATCACTCATGTTGTTTTTGTACCAAGCTGGATGTAAAGCGTCAAAGGATAAACTGCAATTCTGTAAATCTTCAGTTATCTTTTTGGGACATTGCATTACACTGGGGCGCGACATCTGACCAGCGCTCGCAAAGAAGCTGTACAGAATTTTCCTATTCCTGTTAATGTTGCCGCTCTTAGGACATTTCTTGGACTGGTTTCCTATTGCAGGCAGTGGATTCATGCTGTATCAATCCTCATGCAGCCTCTCTATGACTGTATCACCATTGTGCCTTTTAAACTAACTCCTGAAGGTATAGACTGTTTTTATTCTCTCAAAAACAGGATTGTGGCAGCTCCAGCGCTAGGAACCCCCAACTATGAACTACCATTCACCCTGTATCTCCACGAACAGCAGGGACACGCGGCAGGGGTATTGACTCAGTTACATGGTGACAATCAAAGGCCAGTAGCCTATTTCAGTGGAAGACTAGATGCAGTGGCTAGAGGTGCCCCGTCCTGTGTACGGGCAGTACATGCTGTAGGACTATTGCTTCACAAATCGTCAGATATCGTTCTTGATCATCCACTGACAGTACTTACACCTCATGACGTATATACCATACTGAACCAGGTGCAACCGGCACACCTTTCAGCTGCACGTCACCTTCGATTGCAATGTGCACTTTTAATGCCTCCAAATGTTTCTTTGCAGAGATGTACCACACTTAATCCTGCCACGTTGTTACCTCTCTCGGATCTAAAGGAGGGGTCAGGTCAGGTATTGTACAAAGAAGATCCAAGAGAGGAGATTCCTCATGATTGTGTTCAGCTTATGGCACAGGAAACAGCAGGCCTACCCACAGTGTTTGAAACTGAGAGACTTAATGCTGATTTTGAATTTTTTGTAGATGGATCTCGCCACCAAGATGACTCAGGTACCTTCCACACCGGGTATGCCATCGTCTCCCTGAATGCAGTGATCAAAGCAGAACCAATGCTCCCACATCAGTCGGCCCAGGAGGCTGAACTTAAGGCTCTGACCGAGGCCTGTAAGATAGCTGAAGGTAGAATTGTTAACATCTACACAGATTCTAGATACGCATTCGGTATAGCTCATGATTTTGGTCCAATTTGGAAATCTAGAGGATTCCTGACGGCAGCAGGACATCCCATTAAAAATGCTGACGCAGTCCAGCAGTTAATTGATGCATTACAATTACCAAAAGAGGTAGCTGTCATAAAAGTTAAAGCACATACCAGACGCACTGATCAGGTGAGTAAAGGAAACGCAATGGCCGATGCAGCAGCAAAAACAGCAGCCAGTAGACCACTCCAAGGGGTAACGATGCACCAGGTAAGCGCTCCCAAAAATCCCTTTGTGTCGGAGGATGCCTTAGCCCAGATGCAGGCTCAGGTGCGCCAGGAGGAAGTAGAAAAGTGGGAAAAAGAAGGTGCATGTCTGAATGCAGCAACTGGGGTATGGGGAGAGGGATGCGTCGATGCCTTCCAAGAGCGTTGTACCCTGCAGTCGCCCAGATGTTACATGGGCCAACCCACCAGTCCAAAACTGCTGTAATGAGCGTGATGCAGAAGCATTGGGTAGCACCAGGCTTTTCCACCTGTATAGAAGGTTTGATCCAGGGATGCATGGTATGTGCTACACATAATCAGGGAAGGGTAGTCAAGACACCACCCAAACACACCCCTCGGCCCTTCTATCCTTTCCAGAGACTGCAGATTGATTATATTCAGCTGCCAAAAATGGGAGTACGTGTTGGTGTGTTTTTGATTTATTCTCAGGTTGGCCGGAGGCTTTCCCGATTGCCAAGGCTACGGCTGCGGCAACCGCAAAGAAGCTGCTTGCGGAGGTGGTGTGCAGGTATGGAGTACCAGAGGTGATCGAAAGTGACAGAGGTACACATTTCACAGGTGAAATAATGAATGAAGTCTTGACAGCTCTGGGAATTCAACAAGCTTTTCATACCCCATATCATCCACAAAGCAGTGGAAAAGTAGAAAGACTAAATGGGACATTGAAGTTAAAAATCCAAAAGGCCATGGCTGAAACAGGGAAATCTTGGCCTGAATGTTTACCGTTAGCCCTATACTCAGTAAGGTACACTCCAAATAGAAAAACTGGACTTTCTCCGTATGAAGTACTACTTGGCAAAATGCCTAGTTTAGGATGTTTCTTTCCCCAAGCACTGGAGATGAGTAGCTCATATGTAAGGGATTTGCATAAAAGACTCAAAAAAAGTACATGATAATGTCTTCAGTTCTCTTCCAGATCCGAACCAGGATCCTGGGAGTCACAGCTTGCAGCCCGGAGACTGGGTAGTCATTAAAAGACACGTGAGAAAGAGTCTGGATCCGAGATTTGATGGACCTTTTCAAGTTCTACTGACGACAAGTACCGCAGTCAAGCTACAAGGCAAAGAAACTTGGATCCACGCATCGCATTGTAAGAAGATCCTTGGAGAGCCTCCAGAAGAGGAATGATGCTACTAATGACATTTGCTTGCATCCTTGCAGTAACGGATGCTTGGAACAGACTTAGCCGAGTAGATGGTGATGATAACAGGTTCATTAGACACCACTTAGTTTTAGTGGATGGACTGAAAGAACAAAACCAAACTGTTGCAAACTGTTGGATTCGTATATTACATAAACGATCTGCAGACAATAGACCTCGCCCAAATGGGAGACCACACATAGTGGAGATGGGGATAGCAAATAAATTTTTCAGTGCATTATTTATCTACCCTATGATAACTCAGACATGGGATAAGTTGGTAGAATCCACAGATTACCTAGATGATCAAATATGGGATATTTTAGATATCATGAATGGGTCCCTTGCAGTACAGAACCAGCTAATTATTGTTACTAACCAACATACTCTCGTGTTAGATTACCTGACTGCAGCTCAAGGAGGGATGTGCCAGATTATTGGACCTGCATGTTGCCATTATATTGATAATTCTAGTGTTTTAACCCTTAAACATAAGCTAGAGGATGTCATAAAGTTAAAGAAACTATATGATGAGGCAAATCTGAAGAATCAAGATTCATGGTGGGCAAATACTTTCTCCTTTCTTAACCCCGCAAATTGGTTCAAAGGCATAGGGGGATGGCTGACTGGGATAATACAAGCTGGCCTACAGGTTTTATTGATATGTCTTGCTATCTATTTACTTTTTAAAATTTGTTTGATGTGTATTAGACGATGTACTAAGACAAAGAAGAGATATAAAGATATGTATTGATCAAATGAAGGAACAAAAGGAGGGAATGTTAGAGTTAAATTCATGTGAATACTTTTCCATCCATTTATGATAAGGCTAGCAGAGTTAAATTCAGTATTTCTTCTCAAGGCCTTGGAAAGCTGAGGCATAGAAGAAGGGAAGATAAGAAAGGAATGTTCCTTCATTAATAAATACTCCTCCTGACATGAAGAGATACTCTGTACTAGGAGCGAAAATCAGGGGCAAAAGGCAAAGATGGAAAGTTTGGTTAGAAAACAGTATGTTACGTGCTTTAATGATAAGTTGTATTAACTGCCATATATGGTAATTCCGCTTCCTGCTTCAGGGGTGTATATAAGCCCCTTCATTAGCAATAAAGAGTAGAGTATATTGACGCACCCTTTGGTTTGTGTCTTATTCTCTCTGGTACCACATTCTGAGGAGGAAAGGGTTAACAAGATAACAGCGACGACAGTACCTTTACTGGAGATGGTAATATAGTAGAAAAAGGCGTGCACTCTGTAGTAACGAATAGGTGCAGGCTGAACCTGGAACTAGGCCAGATACTCATGTAATTGGAAAAACAGCCGCACTCAAACAATCTTTCAATGCAAGTGAAAAAAGTTTTATTTGAAAACACCACAGCATAAAAAACGTGTAGAGGTAACGTTTCGACCCTGCAATGGGTCTTTCTCAAACCTTAAGGAAGATAACAGAAAAGGAACAGAGGAGGCCACTGTGGGATATGAGAACTTGAAAAGGCTCCAGGCCATATATACGGAAATCCGACAGGGCAGGGACCAACTGAAGGTCCTGGTAGGATGAAGGTTCAGGTGCCGTCTGTGGTGGTGACACACCACCACAGACGGCACCTGAACCTTCATCCTACCAGGACCTTCAGTTGGTCCCTGCCCTGTCGGATTTCCGTATATATGGCCTGGAGCCTTTTCAAGTTCTCATATCCCACAGTGGCCTCCTCTGTTCCTTTTCTGTTATCTTCCTTAAGGTTTGAGAAAGACCCTTTACTGGAGATGGTGCAGGTACATCCCGGAGCACTGTAGGGTGAAGGGTGCACATCCAGATTCTCCCACTGAGCAGGTATAAGGCCTCCCTTTCCTTGCCTTTCTGTAATGAGTTTCTGGCCTGCCTGTAGCTGGGCCTAACTTAGTCTCTGTCCTGCACCAGCTGACCTTGTGGTAGGACCTTCTCCTGGAGTACACTTTCCCTACTTATCGTATCTTCGTGTCCCCTGGCCCTGTTACGTATCGGCTCTGTGGTGCTCCTGGGACCTGTAGTCCTCAGAATTCCAGTTGTCTCCTACTGGGTCATGGAGATCCCTGTAGGTTCGGACCCGGCGTCCGGTTTGTACTTGCTGGGGTGAGCTGGTAAGGCTCCTCTGCCCCTTTGCTACTCTCCTCTTGCCTCCGGCCTACTCGGGCCCTAACAAGGTTATACACACTGGCAGTTGGTGGGCTGCCTCTTCTGCCGCTCTCCAGAGCATCGGCACGCTCTTAGCTCTCTAGCCTGAACTGCTAGACTCCTCAGCTAGACTGAACAGAACTCCGCAGCTTTACTTCACTCTGACTGACTTCAGACTAACTCCCTGACTTCCTGCCTTCACCCCCTTTTATATCCCAATCAGGGCTCCCTCTGGTGGACTGAGGTCGGGTGAAGGTGTGTGTATGTAGTGAGACCTCTAGTGGATGAATCCTTCATGCACCCTTCCAGGATATGTGAAACAGAGCGCAGCTGGGCTCCACATTCCACCCTAGTAAAGCTCAGCACTCCCGGGCTGAAGTACATGGTTGTTCCAAAAATAACAATAACAATTAACTATTAACAATCTTCCCTTTACGGGAGGTGAGGGCAAGTAACTATGAGTCGCCCGCCAGGGCTGTGGGGTACTCGGCACCGAGCCCGTTCACTTCTATGGGGATGTCACGGTAGCTGCAGCTCGGTCCGTGGCCCTGGGACTCACCTCAAAAAGGGGATATTTACAGGGGATTAAATGGTTTGTAGGATGTTTGTGACGCCACCTGTGGTGCCTGGTCAGGGTGACCAGCGCTGTTGTATAGGTCCGCTGAAGGGTTGGTATTGGGCAGCAAGGTGTTAAGCCTTCCACAGGTAAGGCTGGGTCCTTCAGGGTAGATAGAGTGTGTGAGGTGCAGGACGGAGGAGAATCCGACAGTAGAAGTAATAAGATGGACACACACACAGAAGTCTCTTTCTGTACCTTTACTGAAGATGTTATTGCAGGCACGTCCCGGGACGCTGCAGGGTGAAGGGTGCACATCCAGTTTCCCTCCACTGAGTAGGTGTAGGGCCTCCTTACTTCTATAATGTGAGTCTCTGACCTGTGTGAAAACTAGGTCTGAGTCTGTCTCCAACTCTGCGCCCGGCTGACCTTGTGGTAGGGCCTTCTCTTGAAAGAACACAGTCTATGATGGCGGTACCTGCCAGACTCCCGTCTTCCTGACCCAGTTACGTATCAACACTTATGGACCCCTGCGACTTGTAGTCCCGTAGGGTCTCCGGTAATTCCTACTGGTCGTGAAGATTCCAGTAAGCTCGGACCCGGTGTCCGCTTGTAATAGTGGAGATGAGCTGTTTAAGCTCCTCTGTCCCTCACTTGCTTTCCACTTGCCTTTCGTCCTACTCGGATCCTCACACTATCACACACTAGCAGATGGTGGACAGCTTCTTCTTCTCCTTCTTCACCGCTCTCTAAGCGTCAGCATGCTTGCTCACTGAGCTGCACTCACTTGACTCAGTTCTGACTAGGCTGGAGTGGTTTCTGTTCCACTTTTACTAGCCTCCACACGTTTAAACTAAGCTTCAAGCTGCAGACTTCAGATTCCTTCATAAACAGCTGAACTCCTCTTTGAGCTCTGTTCCGTGTGCCAGCTTGCACACTTTCTTCTGCGCTCTCTGCGCTCACAACACTCTCTAAGCAGGTCTGTCTCTGCTCTTCACTTCACCCTCTGAGGTGACTGAAAAACTACTCTCTGAGGTGACTAAAGCTAGACCTCTCAGAGTCTCTGTGCTCTAGACCAGAAACTGTCTGCTTCAGTGTCTTCACCCTCCTTATATAAGGCTAAACAGCTCCCTCTGGTGGCTGTAGGGATGGGTGAAGGTGTGAGAATGTGTATACAGGACCTCTAGTGGTGGTTACCTTCAGTGCACCCTTCTGGAGATTAGGATTCCAAGCACAGCTGGGCTCCACAACTATATATATATGTACATGGCACAAACAGTTAGAAAAATGAGTAACCAAAAAGTCCGAGCCTCTTTTGGAAAGGTTACTCAAAGGGTAATAGAAAACAATTGAGCAGTGTCCGTTTCACTTGAATTGTCATTAGGAGAAAAAGACAAAATTAATAAGCCACTAGGTCAAGACATAATAGAAGTAACAATATAATACAATATTATACAGTATCCCAATGGTAATTATTCTCTATGCCTAGCAGGGATTTGTCCTCTGGTACTACGTTCTGATCTACGTGGTGCTGGGGTCGGTGAGGTATCGATGTTCGTATTTTCAGTTACCCTGGCTGCCCTACGTGAGGGTAAATTAAGAAATTGCCTCAACCTTTCTAGGGGACTGGCAAGTATACCATTAGCTGGGCCACCTGGCTCTGCTTCCTTTTGGGATTCTTCTGCTTGGGATTCTTCTTCTTGTGATTCCTCTTCTTGGGATTCTTCTGCTTCAACAGGTTCTACGGCGGCAACCGGCTCTTCTGCAGCACTTACAGGTTCTACTGCATGTAGAGGTTCTTCTTGCTGTGGAAAGAATTGGAGTACTGGGACTATAACTGCTTCTCCAATTCGAGGCCAATCTGCCGGAAAGTCTCCTAACTCAGTATGTATGACCGCCTCTTCAGGTTCCTCCGGAGTGACGAAAGGCTCTTCTTCCTGGAGCTTTAACAGATCCGGACACAACTTCAGGTGGTCCCTGGATACAGATGTAGTTGTTCTCCCTCCATCTTTACTGATTAGACACGTTTTCCTGTTATCAAACCTTGAATTCAACACAGTGTAGGGCTCTCTTTCCCACTGATCGTCGAGTTTGTGCATCCTCCTCTTTCTTTTCAGCACGACTTCACCAGGTGTGAAGGGTTCTGCTGGCGCACACTTGTAGCAAGTCTCTTGCTTGTCTCTCACCCGAGTGAGACTGTCTTCAACGCAGGCCTGTACTTTTCTGTACTGTTCCTGTCTGGTCGTATCCCAGTCCTCGGTAGTCACATCTGCTTCGGGCTCTACAACACCAAGCTCCAGATCCATGGGCAGCTTTCCCGGTCTTGCCCGCATGAGATAAGCTGGGGTGCAATTGGTGGAACTCACAGGTATGTGATTGTACAGGTCTACCAGGTCAGGTAGCAGGTCTGGCCACTGATTTCTCTCCTCAAGTGGTAAGGTCGATGACGATGTTGTTCATCTTTTCAGAGAGACCATTGGTTTGTGGGTGGTACGGTGTGGTTCTTATCTTTTTACATCCGTACAGATGGCAGAACTCTTTGAACAATTCGGCCTCGAAGGCTGGGCATTGGTCCGTTAGCACCTGCTCAGGGTATCCATGGGGTCTGCAGAAATACGCTTGGAATGTCCTTGCTGCTGTCTCTGCCGTCAGATCTTTGACAGGGGCGACCACCAGGAACCTGGAGTAGTGATCCACCATGGTCAGGGCATAGGAGTATCCTGACTGGCTGGGTGACAACTTGACATGGCCCAGGGCCACGATCTCCAAGGGTCGAGTCGTCTTGATGGGTTGCAGGGGTGCCTTCTGGCAGCTGTAGTCTTTTCTCCTGAGGCCATAGGGTCCACAGTCTCTGCACCATCTCTCAATGGAGCTGCGCATTCCCGCCCAGTAGAAATGACACTTCAACAGGGTCTCTAGCGTCTTCCAGCCAAAGTGCCCTGCCTGATCGTGGTAGGCTTCCAACACCATCTGGATGTCCGTCCTGGGGACTACTATCTGCCATATCATCTCAGATACCATCTCTCCTGGTGAGCTGGAGTGGTGTCTGTCCCAACATGGATCTGCTGCCACCAATCTGCCACCTTGGTTGTCGGGCCATTATCCTCCCCTGGTTTTGAGAAGGCTAAGGACTACTTTGTGTGAATGGAGTTATTATCTACAGCATGTAACTTGGCAACAGTGGCATAACATGGTAATTTGATTTCATCTTCCCCCAGTTGAGAAGACGCACTGGCACCCTCCCATTGCGTACCTCCACTACCCCTCTGGCAGTTAAGAGTGTAGGTCTGTGTTCTGAACAAAGGGGTTCTACTACTGCTTGGTAGCTCTGTCCTCTCAGACCTATTGCTGCTCTACACCAAATAAGCATTTCACTCATTGGGGGTATCACAATGGGGTTCGGGTCTGTTACCCGTACATTACCAATCTCACCACCGGTCAGTTCTACTTGCTGCTGGCACATCAGGGCCCGGATCTCCTTCTGGATCGCTTTCTTTCACCCTGGTCTGGCAACATCGGCGAGCTGTTGGAGTAAGAACACAACCTCCTCCAAACAGTTACCAATAATGTTAGTACCTAGAACCACATTCAGTCCATTCTCCTCATTAACAGTTTTTACTACAATAAGTCCCTGGTCCTTTAACGCCACCCTTCCCACTTTTACTTTTACGTTTTTAGCCCCCAGTAAGACAAGAGGGAGGCCGTTAGAGGCGTATACTGCAAAGTCAAGGTTTGGGGGTTGGAGGTTGTCCATAGACCAGTAACGGTTATAAAGGATATCAGGTATGATGGTTACCTGGGATCCGGTGTCCAGCAGGGCAGGTATTGCGATCCCGTCCAGTATGATGGACGGGAAAGGTCTTCCTCCCACAAACCTGCGGTGCCAGTCTGAGGGCCTGATGAGTCTATTTCTGGGTGCTGGCCCTCGGATGCAGGGTTTGGCGTGCGATGTGACCTTCCTTCTGGCAGCGGTAGCAGACGATCTCTCGGTGTGGATGGCGCTGGTCGTTGGTCCTTCCTGGGGGTGGCGTTGTCCTCCTCTGGGGTGGTGACGTCCTCCTTCTCCTCCAGTTCCTCCAGGGGACATCCTCAGGGCAGTCGGCTAGCAGGATCTTTCCTTCCGTCTCCGGATCCGTCCGCAGTTGCAGGGCACTCATTATAGTGGCCAGGTTTTTGGTCAGCTGGCACACTTCTGAGCGTAGACAGTCCAGCTCAGTAGGGGCGCTGCCTGCGCTTTGGCTTCAGCAACCAGCGGAGAAAAGGTGGTGGCTGCTGGCGTTGGAGTAGCCTCACCCTGGTATCGTTGGGTTGCCGTATTTGCTGTTTCCAGGGTTGCAGTCCCTTTATAGCCATGTCCTTAAGGGCATCAAAGGTAGCATCTGGATGATCCAAGGACCACCATAGCACAGTCCTGCTTTCTGCTTGGGACCTCAGTCCCCGTACAAATTGTTCCTTTAGCATTTTATTCTCATTGGTGACGCTCATGGGATTAGCCTGATTGAGAGCTTGCAGGGCCCCTTGTAAAAGGCAGGCATAATCCCGCACGCTGTCCTCTGATTTCTGGGAGCATTGTTAGAACTTCATTCGGAGGTCTGTTTCGGTGCGGTCCTCAAAGGCGGTCTGTAACTTCAGGAAAATTGCGGGCACTGACTCCTGGTCTGCAGCCGACCACGTTTCCGCTTCTCTCTCCGCAGCGCCAGTCAATTGTCCCACTACTACTGCAGCCCTTTGTTTATCTGACATAGAGTACATGTCCAGTATGCTGCATATTTTGCGCTTGAATCCCGACAGGGTGTCTGGCTTGCCGCTGTACTGGGGAAGCCACTTTGCTCCAGGCATGTACGTCAGCGTCAGCGGTACTATCGGGGCCAGAGGCCCAGGTGAGGGGGCGGCTGCTGCGGCCGGCATGGTAGCGGTCGAGGGCTGGTCAGCAGGGTTGTCGGCTTGGGCCGTGCCGCTGGACAAGGGCTGTAACATCCTAGCGCCCCCCTAGTGAACCGTGGCCTACCTGCCTCTGTAGGCCACAGCTCCGCAGGGCACAGTTGCTTGAAGGACCTGCGTCGCTGGCGCTCTGACATCAGAGCGTTCACTGGAGCTCCTTGTCAGGACCTGCCGCCGCGTCAGCGCGTATGGGCATGTCCAGAACTCAGCGCGCTTTTTTTACAGGTACGCCTCCTAGTTTTCCCGCGGTGACATAATAATGGCGGGAAATCTTCACCACTATACGTTATACAGTCTTTTGGTAAAGCGCACAGTACCCGGTGGCAACGGGCACAACTTATTCCGTTGCCGCGGGCACGTAATCCTGTTCGTGATGCCAGTCAGATGAGCCGCCCTGGGACTGTTGGGGTACTCGGACCCGAGCCCTTTGGTCTCAATGGGCAATATCACGGCGGTCACGGCTCTGTCCGTGGCCCTGGGCACTCACCTTCAATAAGGGGAATATTTACAGGGGAGAATGTCAGTAGATCGTGACGCCACCTGTGGTGTCTGGTGAGGATCACCAGCGTTGCAGCAGTCCACTGAGGCCAGTGTTATGGCAGCTAGGGTGGTATCGCTCCCCACAGGTGGAGCGGGCCGTCAGGGCAGCGTACGTGTAGGGATGCAGGACGGAGGGAATCCGGCAGGGTAGGAATAAGAAGGTGGACACACACACAAGTCACTTTGGTACCTTTACTGGAGATGGTGCAGGTACATCCCGGAGCACTGTAGGGTGAAGGGTGCACATCCAGATTCTCCCACTGAGCAGGTATAAGGCCTCCCTTTCCTTGCCTTTCTGTAATGAGTTTCTGGCCTGCCTGTAGCTGGGACTAACTTAGTCTCTGTCCTGCATCGGCTGACCTTGTGGTAGGACCTTCTACTGGAGTACACTTTCCCTGCTTAGTATATCTTCGTGTCCCCTGGCCCTGTTACGTATCAGCTCTGTGGTGCTCCTGGGACCTGTAGTCCTCAGAATTCCGGTTGTCTCCTACTGGGTCGTGGAGATCCCTGTAGGTTCGGACCCGGCGTCCGGTTTGTACTTGCTGGGGTGAGCTGGTAAGGCTCCTCTGCCCCTTTGCTACTCTCCTCTTGCCTCCGGCCTACTCGGGCCCTCACAAGGTTATACACACTGGCAGTTGGTGGGCTGCCTCTTCTGCCGCTCTCCAGAGCATCGGCACGCTCTTAGCTCTCTAGCCTGAACTGCTAGACTCCTCAGCTAGACTGAACAGAACTCCTCTGCAGAATCAGCTTCACTTCACTCTGACTGACTTCAGACTAACTCCCTGACTTCCTGCCTTCACCCCCTTTTATATCCCAATCAGGGCTCCCTCTGGTGGACTGAGGTCGGGTGAAGGTGTGTGTATGTAGTGAGACCTCTAGTGGATGAATCCTTCATGCACCCTTCCAGGATATGTGAAACCGAGCGCAGCTGGGCTCCACATGTATAGTGTCATACATCTTTTGTAAATATTGTGATGTAATGTGCACTGTGAAGTGTATGTGATAATGTACAGTGCAGAACACAGTATAAGATAGGTACCAAAGGGATAGATAGTTGACTGTACTTTAGGTAATGACAATAGGGTAAGATAGAGTTAATGTTCGGGACAAGCCCATAGTGGGAGAAGTTAGTGTTAGGGAAAGACACTATTTTCTGCAGATAGGTAGGGTTTGGAAAGTGAAGAGTGAGCAGAGCTGCATTAAGGATGGACCAAATCAAGAGGAAACTAAGGGCAAGGGAATAGCGAGAACCTAAAGTTATCTACAAGATAGAGTGCTCTACCAGATAAAGGTATCCTTGAATAGAACGACGAGTCGTGAGAAACCCTGTGCTTGCAAACGTTGAAGGTAACGGAGCTAAACAGGATGACTCTGTAGCACAAGTTGGGGTCCCGAGTGGTAGTTCCTGTGTGCCAGTAGTGAAAGAAATAGGTCTCAGAACTGCTGAGTGAGTAGAGAGACTTGCTGATCAGGACTGTGTTAGGCCGGTTTCACACGGTAGTGTTTCCGGTACGTGTAGTGACAGTTTTCTCACGTACCGGAGACACTGACACACATAGACCCATTAAAATGAATGGGTCTATGCACATGTCAGCGTGTTTTCACGGACCGTGTGTCCGTGTGCAAATACGCCGACATGTCCATTTTTCTCGGGCAGCACGGTCTGCAAAATTGCGGCACATGGAGAACAGTTAAATGAAAAATAGAGAAAAGCAACATGCCTAAAAAATGGGAACACCGCCAAAAAAATATATAAAAAAATATCAAATTTTATTGAAGGCACACAAAAACATGCACAAAAACACACAACAATGATTAAAAACATTAAAAACAGAAAAAAATACTGGTCATGCCATATGGTAATGGTGCCATGACTCCCCCCTGTCAAGAACCCACACAGCACAAAAATGTATACAATGATATGAAAAAACAAAAAAAATCAAATAGATATAATGATATGAAAAAACAAATATCAAATAGATATGTCCCAGAAATGCACATCATATGAAGAAAATCCAATGAATAAACAAAAGCTAATGATATATACACAGAAATATACATATACAGACATGACTATTTGCAGCAGCATAGACAAGAATACCTGGTAGTGAACCAATGGAGACAGGTACCAATAAGCAAGTGAATGTGAATGAAACACCATGTCTAAAGTTAGCAACTAATCTTGTCTTTATGCTGACCCCAAAAATGCGGTCCAGCATGAGTACATATCCCAGGTGCACAAATACTAAGCCAGCCTAAAGTGCTGCGGGGAACAAGAGCGGGGGAGGGGGACACAACCCCACGCGTATCGCCACAAATTGTGGCTTTCTCAAGGGAAAATGAAGTGCTGAATTGAGCATGTACCAGGTGCCTATCTATATGTAATCGATATGTTCACATATGCCAGATAATAAATAAGGAAACTCACCACTGAGGCCGGGAGAAGACGCACATGGTTGCGGCCATGTTGTCAGTGTCAAAGGACATTAGTGTTCAATAAAGTTGTTGAAATTGACGCAAGTGCGCACGCGTCAGAAAGTAAAGCCGGTGCATGCGCTAAGAAAAGCGAAATGTACTGAACGCACATAATATAAAGTATACCCATCTGTCAATTACTCAAAGGTTTTGAACACGAACGTACGATAGAAAAAAAGGAGACGCATGCGCAATGACAAAAAATAAAATACAAAACACATTGTGAAATATACTTGTAAATAATAAACTATTGCACACACAAAATGGAATAATGTCCTATGAGATGTGTTGTTTCATCCCCCAAATGATTTGGAATAGAGCAAATAAAATAAAATAACGCATTTGAAAATGAGTATATTATAATGCAAATCAATAAACTGAATATAAATACACCCATAAAAAAGAAAAAAAAAAAAAGGAGAGAAGAGGGAAGTGCGACGCGATGTAAGTGCGCACGCATCAGAGAGGAAAATGCAGCACAGTATCTGAATGTGCACAAAAGAAGGGAATGCAGCACAATATAAGATCGCTCGCAAAGAAAAAAAAACAACACAAAACAACAATGCAGCACATATGCTAAAGAGTACTCAATAGACTCAATGAGTGTCCTAAGATATGTTAATCTATAAACAAAACATGTGAGCGCCAAAATACAAAGATGGAAAGACACACATATTGATTTATAATTTTATTTGTTTGTTTATTTATTTGGCTGACTGATAGCCAGCCAAACCTACATGAAAATGTGCAAAAAGTCCAACAGGTTTATCACTCCGACTCTTGAACAAGCTTATGAAGCTGAAATCAGAAAAGCCGAACACACAATCAAGTGCATGGGTGTTTGCACTATTCAGGCGCTTGGAAAAAGTCCAATGTTCTTGGTCAGAGGAATTCATGATACCATATAAAATAAACTTATGATTCGATGGCAAGAATCAATTGATTGCCCAGCATAGGAGCCAAAGACGTATGATATTACAAATAAGCCACAAAAATGAATTCCAAAAACATCATATCCCATATTTATGGTTAGACAAGTGCGTTATGTAATCAAAATATGAGATATAAAATGCACTTGTGTGTCTTTCCATCTTTGTATTTTGGCGCTCACGTTTTGTTTATAGATTAACATATCTTAGGACACTCATTGAGTCTATTGAGTACTCTTTAGCATATGTGCTGCATTGTGTTGTTGTTTTTTTTTCTTTGCGAGCGATCTTATATTGTGCTGCATTCCCTTCTTTTGTGCGCATTCAGATACTGCGCTGCATTTTTCTCTCTGATGAGTGCGCACTTACATCGCGTCGCACTTCCCTCTTCTCCCCTTTTTTTTTTCTTTTTTATGGGTGTATTTATATTCAGTTTATTGATTTGCATTATAATATACTCATTTTCAAATGCGTTATTTTATTTGCTCTATTCCAAATCATTTGGGGGATGAAACAACACATCTCACTAGACATTATTCCATTTTGTGTGCGCAATAGTTTATTATTTACAAGTATATTTCACAATGTGTTTTGTATTTTTTTTTTGTCATTGCGCATGCGTCTCCTTTTTTTCTATCGTACGTTCGTGTTCCAAACCTTTGAGTAATTGACAGATGGGTATACTTTATATTATGTGCGTTCAGTACATTTCGCTTTTCTTAGCGCATGCACCGGCTTTACTTTCTGACGCGTGCGCACTTGCGTCAATTTCAACAACTTTATTGAACACTAATGTCCTTTGACACTGACAACATGGCTGCAACCATGTGCGTCTTCTCCCGGCCTCAGTGGTGAGTTTCCTTATTAATTATCTGGCATATGTGAACATATCGATTACATATAGATAGGCACCTGGTACATGCTCAATTCAGCACTTCATTTTCCCTTAAGAAAGACACAATTTGTGGCGATATGCGTGGGGTTGTGTCCCCCTCCCCCGCTCTTGTTCCCCGCAGCACTTTTGGCTGACTTAGTATTTGTGCACCTGGGATATGTACTCATGCTGGACTGCATTTTTGGGGTCAGCATAAAGACAAGATTAGTTGCTAACTTTAGGCAGGGTGTTTCATTCACATTCACTTGCTTATTGGTACCTGTCTCCATTGGTTCACTACCAGGTATTCTTGTCTATGGTGCTGCAAATAGTCATGTCTGTATATGTATATTTCTGTGTATATATCATTAGCTTTTGTTTATTCATTGGATTTTCTTCATATGATGTGCATATGATGGGGACCGCGATGGGTACTCGCTTTGCGCCAAGCTTTGCGAACCTCTACGTGGACCTATGGGAAAGGGAAAACATAATAACAACACCCTACAAGGAGGTCTGAAATTTTGGAAATGCTTTATAGACGGCATCCTGTTTGTTTGGGAGGGCTCATCTATTGAACTCCATACATTCATTTCCAGTTTAAATTCTAATGGGTATGGCCTGGATTTTACCTCATCCTTTAGTCACACAACAATCAACTTTTTGGACTTAACAATTTGTGTGGAAGGCAATAGATTGATCATAAAAGGTTTTTATAAAGACGTGGATTCTAACAGCTTCATCCACATGAATAGCTGCCATTTACCCATTTGGTTGACTAATATCCCTAAAGGACAATATATGAGAATCAGAAGACACTGTTCCAACATCATAGATTATAATAGTGAAACTAAAAAATTAATGGCGCAATTTGAGGTTAAGGGTTACAACTAGAGTTGAGCGATACTTTCCGATATCCAAAAGTATCGGAATCGGAATGGTATCGCCGATACACAAAAAATATCGGCGATACCCGATACCGATACCGGAAGTCCCATGTAAGTCTATGGGAACAAAATATCGAAATAAAAAAAACCCCATTCTTGCCTTGTAGGTTAATTGTACATGAAGAAAAACAACAAAGAGTAATGTAGAATGTATTGGGGGAGGTTGAGGAGACATTAAAGGCATAGATGTTTAACCCAATCCAATGGAATAGCATTAATTTTTTTTTTTTAGGAAATACGTTCGGATTGACGAACAAATTGACAATGTTGTTAACCTTTTTTCTATTTTGTCAAATATGTCTGTTTCACAACTTCCATGGTCTTCACCTTTTTAACTTTTCACACACTTTCTCCTTCATAATCTTCAGCAGCATCATCTTTCTCATCAAATTATTCTTCATCTTCACCTTCTTAATCTTCTAAAACTTCTTGCTATTCATCTTTTTGTTAACATTACTTATATTGTTCTTATTAAACAGTTATTATTCTTCATATTCTACTTCTTCATCTTCTTCCTATTCATCCTTTTCATCATATTCTTATTTGTGACAGACATTCCTGTACTTGTAATCTGTAAAACTCTGAATTTTCATCCTTCCGTTCTTGCTGTCACGAAAGATTTTAATTACAACAGTATTTGTCCGCGTTCAGTTTAGCCTGCAGCAGCATCAGGCATTTTCCAGGGGCACCACGAGGAGGAACGGACTCACCCCCATACACTGCTTAGTCTTCTTCTGCTTAGAATTTAGAGCATATATTTTGCTCTTCATTTTGGTCTTATACTTAATGTTCTTCTGCTTTTTGATCTTCTGCTTATTGTTCTTCTGTCTCTTGTTCTGTATCTTGTAGTTTGTCTTAACCTTCTTTGTCCTGTTGGTGATGGTACAAAAGCCAATGGAAGTAACGAGGACCAGCTGACTGTGCTGGAACCCGGAGGGTCAGCAGAAGGAAAAGAGCCAATGGCACAACCGAGGACCAGCTGACGTTACTGGGACACGGTTACTAAGCAGGAGGTACCTGTGCTCCAAAGCACTACCAAGGACCAGCAGACGTTGCTGGAACTCGGATACCGACATGGAGGCACCTAGGCCAAAGGCACTGCGGAGAACCAGCTGACGGTACTGGAACCCGGATGGGTAGCAGAAGGTACAAGAGCCAATGAAAGTAACGAGGACCAGCTGACTGTGCTGGAACCCGGAGGGTCAGCAGAAGGAAAAGAGCCAATGGCACAACCGAGGACCAGCTGACGTTACTGGGACAGGGTTACTAAGCAGGAGGTACCTGTGCTCCAAAGCACTACCAAGGACCAGCAGACGTTGCTGGAACTCGGATACCGACATGGAGGCACCTAGGCCAAAGGTACTGCGGAGAACCAGCTGACGGTACTGGAACCCGGATGGGTAGCAGAAGGTACCCATGGAAATTAAAGTTGAGGCAGCAGGACTGTTTGCCGTTCACACAGCAGGGGAACAGCTGACATTACTGAACCCCAGTAACACAGGAGCAAGTGTAGACTGTGCTAACAGCACTTCCGAGAAACAACTGGCGGTGTTGTAACCCAGGGATGAGAAGAGAACATGGTGGAGGCAGCAGGACTGTTTGCCGTTCACACAGCAGGGGAACAGCTGACATTACTGAACCCCAGTAACACAGGAGCAAGTGTAGACTGTGCTAACAGCACTTCCGAGAAACAACTGGCGGTGTTGTAACCCAGGGATGAGAAGAGAACATGGTGGAGGCAGCAGGACTTTTTGCCGTTCACACAGCAGGGGAACAGCTGACATTACTGAACCCCAGTAACACAGGAGCAAGTGTAGACTGTGCTAACAGCACTTCCGAGAAACAACTGGCGGTGTTGTAACCCAGGGATGAGAAGAGAACAGGGTGGAGGCAGCAGGACTTTTTGCCGTTCACACAGCAGGGAACAGCTGACATTACTGAACCCCAGTAACACAGGAGCAAGTGTAGACTGTGCTAACAGCACTTCAGAGAAACAACTGGCGGTGTTGTAACCCAGGGATGAGAAGAGAACAGGGTGGAGGCAGCAGGACTTTTTGCCGTTCACACAGCAGGGGAACAGCTGACATTACTGAACCCCAGTAACACAGGAGCAAGTGTAGACTGTGCTAACAGCACTTCCGAGAAACAACTGGCGGTGTTGTAACCCAGGGATGAGAAGAGAACATGGTGGAGGCAGCAGGACTTTTTGCCGTTCACACAGCAGGGGAACAGCTGACATTACTGAACCCCAGTAACACAGGAGCAAGTGTAGACTGTGCTAACAGCACTTCCGAGAAACAACTGGCGGTGTTGTAACCCAGGGATGAGAAGAGAACATGGTGGAGGCAGCAGGACTTTTTGCCGTTCACACAGCAGGGAACAGCTGACATTACTGAACCCCAGTAACACGGAGCAAGTGTTCACTGTGCTAACAGCACTTCCGAGAAACAACTGGCGGTGTTGTAACCCAGGGATGAGAAGAGAACATGGTGGAGGCAGCAGGACTTTTTGCCGTTCACACAGCAGGGGAACAGCTGACATTACTGAACCCCAGTAACACAGGAGCAAGTGTTCACTGTGCTAACAGCACTTCCGAGAAACAACTGGCGGTGTTGTAACCCAGGGATGAGAAGAGAACATGGTGGAGGCAGCAGGACTTTTTGCCGTTCACACAGCAGGGGAACAGCTGACATTACTGAACCCCAGTAACACGGGAGCAAGTGTTCACTGTGCTAACAGCACTTCCGAGAAACAACTGGCGGTGTTGTAACCCAGGGATGAGAAGAGAACATGGTGGAGGCAGCAGGACTTTTTGCCGTTCACACAGCAGGGGAACAGCTGACATTACTGAACCCCAGTAACACAGGAGCAAGTGTAGACTGTGCTAACAGCACTTCCGAGAAACAACTGGCGGTGTTGTAACCCAGGGATGAGAAGAGAACATGGTGGAGGCAGCAGGACTTTTTGCCGTTCACACAGCAGGGGAACAGCTGACATTACTGAACCCCAGTAACACAGGAGCAAGTGTTCACTGTGCTAACAGCACTTCCGAGAAACAACTGGCGGTGTTGTAACCCAGGGATGAGAAGAGAACATGGTGGAGGCAGCAGGACTTTTTGCCGTTCACACAGCAGGGGAACAGCTGACATTACTGAACCCCAGTAACACGGAGCAAGTGTTCACTGTGCTAACAGCACTTCCGAGAAACAACTGGCGGTGTTGTAACCCAGGGATGAGAAGAGAACATGGTGGAGGCAGCAGGACTTTTTGCCGTTCACACAGCAGGGGAACAGCTGACATTACTGAACCCCAGTAACACAGGAGCAAGTGTAGACTGTGCTAACAGCACTTCCGAGAAACAACTGGCGGTGTTGTAACCCAGGGATGAGAAGAGAACATGGTGGAGGCAGCAGGACTTTTTGCCGTTCACACAGCGGGGGAACAGCTGACATTACTGAACCCCAGTAACACGGGAGCAAGTGTTCACTGTGCTAACAGCACTTCCGAGAAACAACTGGCGGTGTTGTAACCCAGGATGAGAAGAGAACATGGTGGAGGCAGCAGGACTTTTTGCCGTTCACACAGCAGGGGAACAGCTGACATTACTGAACCCCAGTAACACAGGAGCAAGTGTAGACTGTGCTAACAGCACTTCCGAGAAACAACTGGCGGTGTTGTAACCCAGGGATGAGAAGAGAACATGGTGGAGGCAGCAGGACTTTTTGCCGTTCACACAGCAGGGGAACAGCTGACATTACTGAACCCCAGTAACACGGGAGCAAGTGTTCACTGTGCTAACAGCACTTCCGAGAAACAACTGGCGGTGTTGTAACCCAGGGATGAGAAGAGAACATGGTGGAGGCAGCAGGACTTTTTGCCGTTCACACAGCAGGGGAACAGCTGACATTACTGAACCCCAGTAACACAGGAGCAAGTGTTCACTGTGCTAACAGCACTTCCGAGAAACAACTGGCGGTGTTGTAACCCAGGGATGAGAAGAGAACATGGTGGAGGCAGCAGGACTTTTTGCCGTTCACACAGCAGGGGAACAGCTGACATTACTGAACCCCAGTAACACGGGAGCAAGTGTTCACTGTGCTAACAGCACTTCCGAGAAACAACTGGCGGTGTTGTAACCCAGGGATGAGAAGAGAACATGGTGGAGGCAGCAGGACTTTTTGCCGTTCACACAGCAGGGGAACAGCTGACATTACTGAACCCCAGTAACACAGGAGCAAGTGTAGACTGTGCTAACAGCACTTCCGAGAAACAACTGGCGGTGTTGTAACCCAGGGATGAGAAGAGAACATGGTGGAGGCAGCAGGACTTTTTGCCGTTCACACAGCAGGGGAACAGCTGACATTACTGAACCCCAGTAACACGGGAGCAAGTGTAGACTGTGCTAACAGCACTTCCAAGCAACAACTGGCGGTGTTGGAGCCCAGGGTCAAGGAGGATGTTTAAATACTAGATGAAGTATTTTCCTTGTTACGTGTCAATTAAAAATGTCTATACTCCAAACAAGAGAAATATAACCTTTAGTACCATAAGATGATGATTTTACTTTAAAAAATATATGTAAATTAATAATTGACAAACATAAACGCATACATTAACATGTTGAAAAGCAATGCAAACCACAAAAAAAATAGGTTAAATAATCTGCTTACGGTTTTAAATAAAAGCATACAAGTACATATCAGAATCCATTAATGATGGATAAGTAACAGTATGTACACCATTTTCATTTGCTGAATAATATCACTAAAAAGTTTTTAAAAATATCTAAAATTTCCATCATGTAATACTGATAATATGTGCCAATCATTTATATTAACAAAAAAAACCTTTAAAAAGTGCATAGTGAAAACAGCTATTTATGCCTGACTGTGGACTTGCAAGCATGACAACGGATAGATAAGGTATATATAGATGACAATGCATAGCCACAGATGGTGAATGGCGATGTAATACTGTACCTCAATAAAGTGTGTGTTACTAAGTACTACATCCTTATTTTTATATAGCTTTATAAAAGGGTACGTGCATGTATGCTTGCGCCTTTGTTTGGACGCACAGACTGGCTTCCTGCTGTGACGCGTTGGGTATTGGAGCTTCTGTGCGTCTTATGACGCAGACTAACATTCACGGTGCGCATCGTTCATCATCGCAAGCGTACCGACAACACAAAGGCGTTGTCATGACTGCTTTACTCAGTAAACATGCACCTATGATGAAACATACACGCATGTGCCCTATTACATAACAAGCTACAAGAAAAATGCGTGTGAGGTGTGACACAGCTGTTTTGTTAAGGTACAGTATTATATCGACATTGTACAGGTGTCGCTATTCAGTCTGATAAATAGATATCATTCACCTATTCTATCAGTTGTCGTTCTTTCAGCACCACTTACAGGTATATATTTTGCTATTGTGACTATGCACTATTGACTTTACCAAGGTAATGCATGATTTTTGTTAGCGATTATCATGTTTACATGAAGGACCTTTATGATATGGGCTGTTAACTTTCTAATCAAATATGTATTTTTTAAAATGACACAAATATAAGTAATGTTGAAGAGGACTATTCCTACATGCATTGTTTGCACAATATTACAGGTGTACATCACGTCCCTTAATCAACATTGGATATTATATTTACTTGTATGCTTTTATTTCAAAGGCAAGAACACTGAAGTATAACCTTCGCACTGCAGCAGTTGTCAAAGTTCAACCCACATTATGCACTTCCAACATTGCAGTATTTGAGTCATCATGATGTGAGTTGGATTTGTCTAAGCTATGGAGTGACAAGGTTGACCATCAGTATCCTATAGCATAAGTAGGCTTTTGTGTTTGCATTTGTTTTCGACATGTGCATATCTGTAATAATATGTCACAATTATTTTGTTACAGATTTGTGACAAAGACAAATCATTTTATGGTTTGAAAGTTGACGTTTCAAATGTTTACAGCTTAGAAATCATGGTGTAGCCTCATATCTATGTGTAGCACTAGACACTTTGAGATGTAATTTTTTTTTTTCACCATGATTAGGTAGCTAGCAGTAATTTTTGCCGGACACACAGCAGGGGAACAGCAGGCGTTACTGAACCCCACAAACACATCAGCGATTGTTTTCATCTGTGCATCTAACACTTCTGAGCAGCAACTGGCGCTGTTGAAGCCCAGGGTCAAGGAGGGTGTAGGCAGAGGCCTAGTATGAGACGTTTGAAGTTGAAGTTGTAGTTAGCAGCAGTAATTTTTGCCAGACACACAGCAGGGGAACAGCAGGCGTTACTGAACCCCACAAACACATCAGCGATTGTTTTCATCTGTGCATCTAACACTTCTGAGCAGCAACTGGCGCTGTTGAAGCCCAGGGTCAAGGAGGGTGTAGGCAGAGGCCTAGTATGAGACGTTTGAAGTTGAAGTTGTAGTTAGCAGCAGTAATTTTTGCCGGACACACAGCAGGGGAACAGCAGGCGTTACTGAACCCCACAAACACATCAGCGATTGTTTTCATCTGTGCATCTAACACTTCTGAGCAGCAACTGGCGCTGTTGAAGCCCAGGGTCAAGGAGGGTGTAGGCAGAGGCCTAGTATGAGACGTTTGAAGTTGAAGTTGTAGTTAGCAGCAGTAATTTTTGCCAGACACACAGCAGGGGAACAGCAGGCGTTACTGAACCCCACAAACACATCAGCGATTGTTTTCATCTGTGCATCTAACACTTCTGAGCAGCAACTGGCGCTGTTGAAGCCCAGGGTCAAGGAGGGTGTAGGCATAAAATATTGAGTTATTGCCTTGTTACGTGGCCATTGCAAATGTATGTACTTCAAACAAGAATAAATGAAGTTTTACTACAACAATAAAATGATAAATTTCAATTACAAGAATAGAAAAATATTTATACTTGACAGTCCTCTGTGGTTGATAACGTTTAATGGCTAACTGAAAATATGGTAACAAATTCAAAGCTTTCGAGACTACTCAGGTGTCTTCATCAGGCTAAGAGTAAAGCCAAAAATGAAGAATCACATATTTCTACACACAACAGGACACAGGAATAGCTAAGACAAGTGAGGGAGGGACAAGTGAGGGGAGACCGGCAACAAAAAGGAGAACAAGGATGAATTATCAGCGCCACACAATCACAGATAAATTAATGAATTTACCTGTGGCAAAAGACTTTTGTATGCCCGGTCATAGCATCATGGATATGGAATTACTGGTATTAAAATATAACTTCAAATATGAGAAACGTACAAAGGTTTCAGAATATAAGCTCATCATGACCTTTGACACTGTTAGTGATGGAATGAATAGATCACATGGATTTATGTCATTCTATATCAATTAAGGAATCTGCGTCTATGCCCTTGCAGGATCATGAAAACCCAAAAAAATACGCCAATGAGAGGGCAATCAAACTTTCTATCCTTATCTAGGAACTGTTCCAATATTTATGTTCATCCCTGTGAGATAATGACAGTTCTGATACACGTCACTTACTTGTCTTACCTATTGCACTATTCCTGTGTCCTGTTGTGTATAGAAATATGTGATGCTTAATTTTTTTAGTTAGTCTTTCCCTGATGAAGAGACGTGAGTAGCCTTGAAAGCTTGCAATTTGTTTCCATCTTTTCAGTTATCCATTAAAAGGTATCAACCACTGCTGACTCTGAAGTCTAAATATTTTTCTATCTACTGGCTAACACGGTACAAAGATACACATGTTTTCTAATTTCAAGAAGGAAAAATAAAGAAAATACAAATATAAACGCATATATGCACATGCCAAAAATAAATGGAACAACACAACACCCAAAAAATTGGTAACAAAATATAGTGTTGTAAATTTAAGAATAAATGTCAATTTTTTTTTTTATGAATAATGCTTAAGGAACGCTATGTTAAACCATAACATAGTGAAGACAATGGATTTTGTAATAGTCACTCATCATCATCATCGCAAATTTTATGTGACAGTCACAGACATTTCAATTATTTAAGTTCATAAAATCGTAACTTTCTATAGCATGTATGACATGTCCAGCATGGACTCATCAATGTGATTGATGACACAATAATGTACAATAAAAAATAACCATTTAAAAATACATTAGGCATTGTTTGTCACAATTTAAGTGTGTGCCTGCAAGTGTAGGTGAAACAAAGGCTACGGATAGCAAAGGTATATTCTATGTCTGTATCAGACAGTGGACAGCCTCTGATGGGTAATGCCGATGTTATACTGTACGTCAATAAAGTCTGCGGCTGAAATCATGCATTTTTTGCTTGTAGAGTGTTGAAGAGGGTAAAAGAATGTCTGGTTGCGCAAAGCTTTATCCGTCAACACTACCTTCCTACTGTCACGCGTAGGGTAGGGTAGCGTGTGGCAATTAGCTGACTATCAAATGTGAGGTTAGGCTGCGTTATTGCGCACTAGGGACGCAAAAAAAAATACAGCAGTAATAATTTAATGTGTAATACTCCACCTATGACAAACCAAAAAATTACGTTCCCTCTTTAACAATGTACAAGACTAACAAGCCTAATGGTTGACGCTGACTTAATTGAGATACAGTATTACATCAACATTGTCCATGAGTAACTATGCACTGTGATACCTATATACCAGTATTAATTTATATCTCTTGTGGTTGTTTCAACAGCACTTGCAGGTATAACTACCTATTGTCAGTATGCATGATGCACTTTCTAGATGTAATAATTTATTATTGGACATTATTACCATGTTTACATGCTGGCCATTTCATATATGGTGTTTGAAGTTACAGTTGGCATCAGTATGTGTATTTTATAATGTCTGTCATAAATAAAACTCGTGATGATGATGATGAGGATTTAATGATTCGTACATCCATTGAGTGCATTATCTTACAGGTACAGATAAAGTTCCTTAAAAAGCATTAATTCATAAGTCTGAAATGTACTTTTATGCATTAATTTCAAAATGTGAAGAGTAGACTATGTTTTATTTTTTGTTACCATTTCTAATAGACATGTGCAGATATGCGCTGTGATGACAAATTATTATTTGTCCATATTTGTCATAAAAATTTATCATTCTAGGCCTGCAAAACTTCACAATTTCATGTTTTCAGCATAACAAGCAGGGTGACGGCTCTTCCCTATTTGGAGCATGTTGGTCATGTGTTTTTCTGTCCATGTGTCGGGAACAGGACACTTCTTGCCGTTGACACAGCAGGGGAACAGCTGGCGTTACTGAACCCCACTAACAGTAGAGCTTGTGTTTTGTTCTGTGGACACGACACTTCTGAGCAGCAACTGGCAGTGTTGGAGCCCAGGGAGTAGAGTTCAGGTGGTAGAAAGATGAACATAACAGGAGACATGGATAACGTTGCGAACCAGTTATTTAATCTGAAAACGGACAGACAAATTCTGCCGAGATCCATGCCTTGTTCATTTTCAGAAAAGTAAGCCGGTCTACATTATCGGAGGATAGTCGCATGCGACGGTCTGTTAGTACACCACCTGCAGCACTAAAGACGCGCTCCGATAATACACTGGCAGCAGGGCAAGCCAGCACCTCCAATGCATACTGGCTAAGCTCTGGCCATGTATCCAGCTTAGAGACCCAAAACTTGAATGGGGAAGAGCCATCTGGGAGTACACTGAGAGGCAAAGCCAAGTAGTCTGTCACCATCTGACGGATACGTTGCCTCCCGCTGACTGGAGCCCTCTCGGATGGTGTAGACATTTGTGGCGCTGCCACAAAACTTTGCCACATTTTTAACATACTGGTCTTTCCCTGTGCAGAGGCACTGCGTGTGCTCCCTCTTGTTGCAGAGCTCTCTACACTGCCTCGACGCACAGAGCTGCTTTGTAAAGCAGTAGCAGCAGCAGTGCTCTCGGCAGTAAGGTAGAACATTAGGGATTGCACCAGTGTGTCTTGGTACTCCCGCATTTTACGCTCCCGGTTCAACGGTGTGATGAGGCTTTTGACGTTGTCCCGGTAGCGAGGGTCTAGGAGGGTGTACACCCAATAATCAGACGTCGTGAGAATGTGGGCGATGCGGCGGTCGTTTCTTAGGCACTGCAGCATGAAATCAACCATGTGCTGCAGACTCCCAACTGGCAAAGAAACGCTGTCCTCTGCAAGAGGCGTTATCTCTGCCTGCTCTGCATCACCCCACCCTCGCTCTACATACTGACTAGAGCGTTGTGTACCTCCCTCTGGAGCGATGTCTTCCTCCTCCATTGACTCCTCCTCCTCATCCTCCTCACAAAGTGAGCCCTGCCCAGCCCTTTGTGAGGAACCACGTTGCGCTGACTTTCCAGAAGGTGATGGAATTTGTGACTCCTCATCCTCCACCTCTTCCAAAACCTCATCCCTTATTGCTTGCAGTGTTTTTTGAAGCAGGCAGATAAGGGGGACAGTCAGGCTGACTAGTGCATCATCTGCACTCGCCATCCGCGTTGACTCATCAAACGCACGCAAAACGTGGCACATGTCCTTCATAGTGGCCCACTCATTAATGGTGAAGTGTGGACGGCGCAAATTGCGTGTTGATTGCGCCTGATGCAGCTGATACTCCATAACTGCTGGCTGCTGCTCACACAACCGCCCCAACATATGTAACGTTGAATTCCACCTGGTGGATACGTCACATATGATGCGATGTTCAGGAAGGCGCAATCTGCGTTGCAGAGCTGCAATGCGCGATCTGGCCATGCTGGAACGTCGCAAGTGAGCGCACTCTAGGCGGACCTTGTGCAGCAGTGCATCAAGATCCGGATAGTCCCTCAAAAAACTCTGCACGACCAAGTTGAGCACATGTGCCAGACATGGTATGTGAGTGAGGTTGCCAAGGCCCAGAGCTGCCACCAGATTTCGGCCATTGTCACACACTACCAAGCCTGGCTGGAGATTCGCTGGCAAAAACCACACGTCGCTCTCCTGCTTGATGGCATTCCAGACCTCCTGCGCTGTGTGGCTTCGATTCCCCATGGGAATTAATTTCAGAACGGCCTGTTGCCGTTTGGCCACGGCTGTGCTCATATCGGTCGCATCAGGTAAGCGTCCACGGGTCCATGTGGAGGTAGACCGTGACGGCTCCTGCAGCGATGATTCTGAGGAACTGGAGTAGGAGGAGGAGTCAATGTGGACAGACTTGATTCCGGCAATCCTTGGAGTTGGCAGAACACGTACAGCGCCACTCGCAAGATCTGTACCCGGCTCCACAACATTCACCCAATGGGCAGTGAGTGAAAGGTATCGTCCCTGGCCATGGGTACTGGTCCACGCATCGGTGGTCAGGTGGACCTTGCTACTGACGGCGTTTAGTAGCGCATGTTTAATTTTTGCCTCAACATGCTTTTGCAGACCAGGGACGGCTTGCCTGCTGAAATAAAATCGGCTGGGCACATTGTATTGTGGGACTGCCAATGCCATTAATTCACGGAAACTGTCAGTCTCCACCAGCCTGAATGACAGCATTTCAAGGGACAGGAGTTTTGCAATGCCAGCATTCAGAGCCTGTGCTCGTGGATGGTTTGCCGAGTATGGCCGTCTTTTATCCCATGCCTGTGCTACCGATGGCTGTTTTGTGGCCTGGGTGTGTGAGGATGACAGGGAACTTGCAGCTGTGGGTGGAATAACACTGTGTCTCTGGACAACAGTGACAGAGGTTCTTCCATGGCGATCCTTTGAGGAAGCCGAACCAGCTGTGTGTGAACTGGAGGCTTCGGCTCCAACAGGAGCTGAAGATGTAGGTGCTGCTGTAGGTTGGCCTACATCTCCAGTGTGTCTTTGTAACTCAACAAAGTGCTTTGACCGCACATGTTTCCACATATTTGTTGTATTAAGGTTACTGACACTTTTACCTCTTTTAATTTTTTGATTACACAGCTTGCATTTTACATAGCAAATATCATCTGCAACTGTATCAAAAAAGGACCACGCAGAGCAAGTCCTGGGAGCGCCCGGTTTGGCTGTTGTAAGAGAACTGCTCCGAACGGGTGCCAAACTGGAGGCTACAGGCAAGCGAGTCTGCAGCCTACCTCTCCCTACTGTTTGGACCGTTGGTGCAATCTCTTCCTCAGAGCTGCTCCCACCACCTTCCTGTTCCTCACGCCATGTTGGGTCTTGGACCTCATCATCTCCACCACTACCCTCTTCCAACACCTGCTGTTGTTGGGTGGTCTGGCCAGCACCATGCTCAACAGAAACTGGCAACTGAGTCTCATCATCATCAGATGCGTTCTGCGGTGTGCTGACCATCGGCACTGGCTCACCCGCCTCTTCAGATTCAGAGAGACACAGCTGTTGCGCATCACTGCATACTGCCTCTTCTTCACATTCCAGAATGCTGCTTGGCTGGGCCCCTGTTTCCAAGCCAACAGATTCTGAGAACAGAAGCAGAGACTCAGCTGGCTCCTGTACAGAGCTCTCTGACTGCCTGGGCAATTTGGCAGGCGGTGAAGAGACTGATGGTTGTTCAACAGTGCTGTGGTCCTGAGAGGAGGTGGAAGCTATTGAAGTCGATGCATTGGCTGCCATCCAACCAACAACGGCTTCAATTTGTTCTTCACGCAGCAGGGGGTACGCTGAGCTCCTACAAAAGTGCGCATAAAGGAACGCTCACGGGGAAAACTGGTGGATGCTGTGTCACTGGGTGCGGCAGCAGCCACAGAATCCCCACGTCCTCTCCCTGCTGCAAATCCACGGCCTCGACCACGACCACGTGCCTTACTCACTGACTTCTTCATCTTGGTAGATTGATAAAGAAAGTCAGAAAAGTTATAAGGCCTAAGTGTGGTTATTCCTCACAGACTACAGTGAACCCTGCAGACAACTGTTCAGTATCTGTGAAAGGCCCCTTTGTGTACTTCTATAGTGTTTGCAACCAATGTATTGTATACGGATGGAAGCGCGTCACACTAATAGATTAGATTTTTTTCCACTAAAATGGAGCAGCACCAATTAGAGAAAAATGTGAAGGATGAGGCAGTGACACACGCTCAGCAGACTACAACCGGCAGTGGTTGAAGTACAAACTGGAGCGTAATCTGCACTCACAAAATGAAAAGCTCACAGACTACAGTGAACACTGAAACACAACTGTTCTGTAGCTGTTAAAGGCCCCTTTGTGTACTTCTATAGTGTTTGCAACCAATGTATTGTATACGGATGGAAGCGCGTCACACTAATAGATTAGATTTTTTTCCACTAAAATGGAGCAGCACCAATTAGAGAAAAATGTGAAGGATGAGGCAGTGACACACGCTCAGCAGACTACAACCGGCAGTGGTTGAAGTACAAACTGGAGCGTAATCTGCACTCACAAAATGAAAAGCTCACAGACTACAGTGAACACTGAAACACAACTGTTCTGTAGCTGTTAAAGGCCCCTTTGTGTACTTCTATAGTGTTTGCAACCAATGTATTGTATACGGATGGAAGCGCGTCACACTAATAGATTAGATTTTTTTCCACTAAATGGAGCAGCACCAATTAGAGAAAAATGTGAAGGATGAGGCAGTGACACACGCTCAGCAGACTACAACCGGCAGTGGTTGAAGTACAAACTGGAGCGTAATCTGCACTCACAAAAATGAAAGCTCACAGACTACAGTGAACACTGAAACACAACTGTTCTGTAGCTGTTAAAGGCCCCTTTGTGTACTTCTATAGTGTTTGCAACCAATGTATTGTATACGGATGGAAGGCGTCACACTAATAGATTAGATTTTTTTCCACTAAAATGGAGCAGCACCAATTAGAGAAAATGTGAAGGATGAGGCAGTGACACACGCTCAGCAGACTACAACCGGCAGTGGTTGAAGTACAAACTGGAGCGTAATCTGCACTCACAAAATGAAAAGCTCACAGACTACAGTGAACACTGAAACACAACTGTTCTGTAGCTGTTAAAGGCCCCTTTGTGTACTTCTATAGTGTTTGCAACCAATGTTGTATACGGATGGAAGCGCGTCACACTAATAGATTAGATTTTTTTCACTAAAATGGAGCAGCACCCAATTAGAGAAAAATGTGAAGGATGAGGCAGTGACACACGCTCAGCAGACTACAACCAGCAGTGGTTGAAGAACTAACTGGAGCGTGATCTGCACTCAAAAAATCAAAACCTCACAGACTGCAGTGAACACTGAAACACAACTATTCACTATCTGTGAAAAGCTCCTTTGTGTACTTCTATAGTGTTTGCAACCAATGTATTGTATACGGATGGAAGCACGTCACACTAATAGATTTGATTTTTTCTAATATAATGGAGCTGCACCAATTCCACTAAATAAAATAAAAAAAAAAAAGAGTCAGTGACACGTGCAGATGCCTACTAACAGCGGTGGATGCAGAGCAAACTGCAGCGTCACCTGCACTGTCACACACACACTTGCACAGAGCTGTTAAAACAACACTGGCAAAATGAAGCTTTACACAGCGGTTGGTAAACTAGCCTGCTCAAGCACAGTAGTACACAAAATCGCAATATCTAACTGTCCTCAGAGTCAGCACAGCAGCGTTCTGTCCCTTACTGAGTTCACAGCACAGTGACGCTAAAATGGCTGCGGCGCCTTTTATAGTGCATTCTGACATCATTTCAGCAGCCAATCACAGCCATGCCATTAGTTAAGATGACCGCAGCATTACAGGATTGTGCCCACACTTCTAAGATTCATCATTGGCTGACTAACATCACATTGCCTCTCAAAGAATTATGGGAACTTCCGATTCCGGTATACGATATTGAAAAAGTATCGGAATTAAGTATCGGAATTCGATAACGCGAATATCGGCCGATACCGATACTTGCGGTATCGAATGCTCAACACTAGTTACAACCAATAGCCTTGGAAAAGGTAAGATTGGAAGTTGAAAACATACCCGGGGGAGAATTATTATTAACAAAAGTTAAAACCGACATTAATTCCCTGACTCTTAAGGAACAGATCAAACAACTGCCGATAATAACCCAATTCCAATCATGATATAAGCAATTTAACAGGATTGTCTCAAAACACTGGCCTATGCTCAAAAACGATATAATGTATTGGGGATCTACTGCCTGAGCACCCCAAATTTCATCTATAAAAAGGCGCAAAATTTAGGCCTAATCCTGGCGCAACAACTAAACCAGTATTGCCCACTGTAACCAATAGTAAGACCAATCAGCAACAGACACTTTGGATGGAACCTATAACACAAGTACAAGGTTTCAAACATGCGGCAGCTGTTCAGCTGCAAACGCACTTCAATAGTGA
Source organism: Oophaga sylvatica (assembly GCA_033576555.1). NCBI lineage: Eukaryota > Metazoa > Chordata > Amphibia > Anura > Dendrobatidae > Oophaga > Oophaga sylvatica. The sequence goes on along the minus strand of JARQOD010001795.1, from coordinate 10,226 downwards.
TAAAGGTCTATATCTCATTCATGGATTCAAAACATATACAGTACAGACCAAAAGTTTGGACACACCTTCTCATTCAAAGATTTTTCTGAATTTTCATGGCTATGAAAATTGTTAGAATTACACTGAAGGCATCAAAACTATGAATTAACACATGTGGAATTATACATTACTAGTGTTGAGCGATACTGCTCGATATCTAAAATATCGGATCGGAATGGTATCGCCGATATCACTAAAATATCGGCGATACCCGATACCGGAAGTCCAATGTAAGTCTATGGGAACCAAATATCGACATTAAAAAAAAAACATTCTTGCCTTGTTGGTTAATTGTACATGAAGGAAAACAACAAAGAGTAATGTAGAATGTATTGGGGGAGGTTGAGGAGACAATAAAGGCATACATGTTTAACTCAATGCATTGGAATAGCATTAATATATATTTTTTGGAAATACGTTTGGATTGACGAACAAATTGACAATGTTGTTAACCTTTTTTCTATTTTGGCAAATATGTATGTTTCACAACTTCCATGCTCTTCACCTTTTTAACTTTTGCCAGTGCACACTTTCTTCCTTCATAATCTTCAGCAGCATCATCTTTCTCATCAAATTATTCTTCATCTTCACCTTCTTAATCTTCTTCTTAAACTTCTTGCTATTCATGTTTTTGTTTACATTACTCATATTGTTATTATTAAACTATTAATCTTCTTCATATTCAAATTCTTCATCTTCTTCCTCTTCATCTTCTTCATCATATTCTTATTTGTGACAGAGATTCCTGTACTTGTAATCTGTAAAGTATGAATTTTTCATCCTTCCGTTCTTGCTGTCACAAAAGATTTAAATTACAACAGTATTTGTCCGTGTTCAGTTTAGCCTGCAGCAGCAGGCATTTTCAGGGGCACTACGAGGAGGAACGGACTCACCCATACACTGCTTAGTCTTCTTCTGCTTAGAATTTAGAGCATATATTTTGCTCTTCATTTTGGTCTTATACTTCATGTTCTTCTGCTATATTGTTCTTCTGTCTCTTGTTCTGTATCTTGTAGTTTGTCTTAACTTCTTTGTCCTGTTGGTGATCTTCTTCTGGGTAATCTTTTATTTTTTCTTTGTGATGGTGTTCAGGCTGGTTGGCTTCATGCTCGTCGTCCTTGTTGTCGTCATCTTCTTCTGGGTGGTCTTTAAGGTCGTCTAATTTCCGAGAACCAGCTGACGTTACTGGAACCCAGACGGGTATCAGATGGAACAAGAGACAATGGAAGTAACGAGGACCAGCTGACTGTGCTGGAACCCGGAGGGGCAGCAGAAGGAAAAGAGGTAATGTCACAACGAGTACCAGCTGACGTTACTGTGAACGGTTACTAAGCAGGAGGTACCTGTGCTCCAAAGCACTACCAAGGACCAGCAGACGTTGCTGGAACTCGTATACGGAGATGGAGGCACCTAGGCCAAAGGCACTGGGGAGAACCAGTTGACGGTACTGGACCCCGGACGGGTAGCAGAAGGAAAAGACGCAATGTCACAACCGAGTACCAGCTGACGTTACTGTGACACGTTACTAAGCAGGAGGTTACCTGTGCTCCAAAGCACTACCAAGGACCAGCAGACGTTGCTGGAAACTCGTATACGGAGATGGAGGCACCTAGGCCAAAGGCACTGGGGAGAACCAGTTGACGGTACTGGACCCCGGACGGGTAGCAGAACGCACCCATGAAAATGTAAGTTGACAGGACGCAAGCCGTCCGCAGTTACCGAATCACACAGTCCTACAGTGGGTGCTTGTCCTATTGTCACAATGGAAACAGCCATTATTTACATATCCCACAGCACACATAGGAATCACCTAAACTACAGGCACCATAGAGTCGGCTAACCCGAATGCAACACGACAGCACAACTTATTGGAGGATAATTGACGTTCACACTGCCAGGAAACAGCTGTCGTGCTGTAACCAGGCTGGCCAGGAGTCAGTACCCCTGCCAATTACTTACGAGCAACAAATGGCGGTGTTGTAGCCCAGGGAGTAGAGTTCAGGTGGTAGAAAGATGAACATAACAGGAGACATGGAAAACGTTGCCAAACAGTTATTTAATCTGAAAACGGACAGGCAAATTCAGGTGAGATCCATGCCTTGTTCATTTTCAGAAAAGTAAGCCGGTCTACATTCTCTGAGGACAGTCGCATGCGACGGTCTGTTAGTACACCACTGCAGCACTAAAGACGCGCTCAGATAATACACTGGCAGCAGGGCAAGCCAGCACCTCCAATGCATACTGGCTAAGCTCTGGCCATGTATCCAACTTAGAGACCCAAATTTGAAAGGGGAAGAGGCATCTGGGAGTACACTTAGAGGGAAGACAAGTAGTCTGTCACCATCTTACGGAAACGTTGCTTCCTGGTGACTGGAGCCGTCTCGGATGGTGTAGACCTTGCTGGCGCTGTCACAAAACTTCGCCACATTTGTAACATACAGCTCTTGCCCTGTGCAGAGGCGCTGCTTGTGCTCCCTCTTGTTGTAGAGGTGTCTACACTGCCTCGACGCACAGAGTGCTTTGTAAAGCAGTAGCAGCAGCAGCTCTCTCGGTGGAATGTACAACAGTATGGATTGCACCAGTGTGTCTTGGTACTCCCGCATTTTACGGTCCGGTTCATCGGTGTGATGAGGGTTTGTAAGTTGTCCCGGTAGCGAGGGTCTAGGAGGGTGTACACCCAATAATCTGACGTGGTGAGAATGTGGGCGATGCGGCGGTCGTTTCTCAGGCACTGAAGCATGAAATCAACCATGTGCTGCAGACTCCCAATGGCCAACAAAAGCTGTCCTCTGGAAGAGGCGTCATCTCTGCCTCCTCTGCATCACCCCACCCTCGCTCTACATACTGACTAGAGCGTTGTGTACCTCCCCCTGTAGGGATTTCTTCCTCCTCCATTGACTCCTCCTCCTCCTCATCCTCCTCACAAAGTGAGCCTGCCCAGCCCTTTGTGAGGAACCACGTTGCGCTGACTGTCCTGAAGGTAATTGAATTTGTGACTCCTCATCCTCCTCCTCTTCCAAAACCTCTTCCTTTAGTGCTTTCAGTGATTTCTGAAGCAGGCAGATAAGGGGACAGTCATGCTGACTAGTGCATCATCTGCACTCGCCATCCGCGTTGAGACATCAAACGCACGCAAAACGTCGCAGATGTCCTTCATAGAGGCCCACTCAGTAGTGGTGAAGTGTGGACGGCGCAAAGAGCGACTTGATTGCGCCTGATGCAGCTGATACTCCATTACTGCTGTCTGCTGCTCACACAACCGCTCCAACATATGTAAAGTGGAATTCCACCTGGTGGGTACGTCACATATGATGCAATGTTCAGGAAGGCGAAATCGGCGTTGCAGAGCAGCAATGCGCGATCTGGCTATGCTGGAACGTCGCAAGTGAGCGCACTCTAGGCGGCCTTCTGCAGCAGTCCAGCAAGATCCGGATAGTCCCTCAAAAAACTCTGCACGACCAAGTTGAGCACATGTGCCAGACATGGTATGTGAGTAAGGTTGCCAAGGCCCAGAGCTGCCACCAGATTTCGGCCATTGTCACACACTACCAAGCCTGGCTGGAGATTCGCAGGCAAAAACCACACGTCGCTCTCCTGCTTGATGGCATTCCAGACCTCCTGCGCTGTTGTGGCTTAGATTCCCATTGAAATTATTTTCAGGACGGCCTGTTGACGTTTGGCCACGGCTGTGCTCATATCGGTCGCAACAGGTAAGCGTTCACGGGTCCATGTGGAGGTATACCCTGACGGATCGTGCAGCGATGATTCTGAGGAACTGGAGTAGGAGGAGGAATCAATGTGTACAGGGCTGGATTCCTGCAATCCTTGGAGTTGGCAGAACACGTACAGCGCCACTGGCAAGATCTGTACCCGGCTCCACAACATTGACCCAATGGGCAGTGAGGGAAAGGTATCGTCCCTGGCCATGGGTACTGGTCCACGCATCGGTGGTCAGGTGGACCTGCTACTGACGGCGTTTAGTAGCGCATGTTTAATGTTTCCCTCGACATGTTTTTGCAGAGCAGGGACGGCTTGCCTGCTGAAATAAAATCGGCTTGGCACATTATATTGTGGGACTGCCAATGCCATTAAGTTCCTGAAACTGTCAGTCTCCACCAGCCTGAATGACAGCATTTCAAGGGACAGGAGTTTTGCAATGCCAGCATTCAGAGCCTGTGCTCGTGGATGGTTTGCCGAGTATGGCCGTCTTTTATCCCATGCCCGTGGTACCAATGGCTGTTTTGTGGCCTGGGGTGGACGATGACTGTGAACTTGCTGCTGTGGGTGGAATAACAGTTTGTCTATGGACAACAGTGACTGAGGTTCTTCCATGGAGATCCTGTGAGGAAGCCGAACCAGGTGTGTGTGTGAGCTGGAGGTAGAGGCTCCAACACGACCTGAAGATGTAGGTGCTGCTGTAGGTTGGCCTACATCTCCAGTGTGTCTTTGTAACTCAGCTACGTGCTTTGTCCGTACATGTTTCCACATATTTGTGGTATTCAGGTTACTGATATTTTTACCTCTTTTAACTTTTTGCTTACACAGCTTGCATTTAACATAGCAAATATCATCTACAAGTCTGTCAAAAAGGACCACGCAGTGCAAGTCATGGGAGCGCCAATTTTGACATTTGTAAGAGAACTGCTCCCAACAGGTGCCAAACTGGAGGCTACAGGCAAGCGAGTCTGCAGCCTACCTCTCCCTCCTCTTTGTACCGTTGGGCCAATCTCTTCCTCAGAGCTGCTCCCACCACCTTCCTGTTGCTCACGCCATGTTGGGTCTCGGACTTCATCATCTCCACTACCCTCTTCCAACACCTGCTGCTGTTGGATGGTCTGTGCAGCACCATGCTCCACAAAACCTGGCACCTGAGTCTCATCATCATCATGAGATGCGTTCTGCGGTGTGCTGTCCATCGGCACTGGCTCACCCGCCTCTTCAGATTGAGAGAGACACAGCTGTTGTGCATCACTACATACTCCCTCTTCTTCAAATTGCAGAATGCTGCTTGCCTGTGCCCGTGTTTGCGAGCCAACAGATTCTGAGAACAGAAGCAGAGACTCAGCTGGCTCCTGTACAGAACTCTCTGACTGCCTGGGCAATTTGACAGGCGGTGAACAGACAGATGGTTGCTCAACAGTGTTGTGTTCCTGAGAGGAGGTGGAAGGAATTGAAGTCGATGCATTGGCTGCCATCCCAACCACAACGGCTTCAATTTGTTCTTCCCGCAGCAGGGGGGCACGCCGAGCTCCTACCAAAGTGCGCATAAAGGAACGCTCACGGGGAAAACTGGTGGATGCTGTGTCACTGAGGGCGGCAGCAGCCACAGATCCCCACGTCCTCTCCCTGCTGAAACTCCACGGCCACGACCACGTGCCTTACTCACTGACTTCTTCATCTTGGTAGATTGATAAAGAAAGTCAGAAAAGTTATAAGGCCTAAGTGTGGTTATTACGCAGAGACTGAAGTGAACACTGAAACACAACTGTTCACAATCTGTGAAAGGCTACTCCTTTGTCTACTTCTATAGTGTTTGCAACCAATGTATTGGATACGGATGGAAGCGCGTCACACTAATAGATTATATTTATTTTAAATGGAATGGAGCAGAACCAATTGGAGAGAAATGACAAGATGAGGCACTGAGACACGCTCAGCAGAGTACAAGCAGCAGTGCTTGAACAAGTAACTGGAGCGTGATGTGCACTCAAAAAATAAAAAACACAGACTGAAGTGAACACTGAAACACAACTGTTCACAATCTGTGAAAGGCTACTCCTTTGTCTACTTCTATAGTGTTTGCAACCAATGTATTGGATACGGATGGAAGCGCGTCACACTAAATTTAAATTGCATGGAGCAGCAAGAATTACACTGAAGAAAAAAAAAAAGAGTCTGTGAGTGACACGTGCAGATGCCTACAGACAGTGTTGCATGCAGAGCAAACTGCAGTGTCACCTGCACTCACACACACCTTGCAGAGCTGTTAAAACAACACTTGCAGGCAAAAGGAAGCTTTACACAGCGGTTGGTGCTAGCCTGCCTAAAGCACAGTACACTAAATCGCAATCTCTAACTGTCCCTCAGAGTCAGCACAGCAGCGTTCTGTCCCTTACTGAATTCACAGCACAGTGACGCTAAAATGGCGGCGGCGCCTTTTTAGTGCATTCTGACATCATTTCAGCATCCAATCACAGCCATGCCATTAGTTAACATGACCGCAGCAGTACAGGATGTGCCCACACTTCTTAGGATTCCTCATTGGCTGACTAAAATCACATTGCCTCTCAAAGAATTATGGGAACTTCCGATTCCTGTATACGATATATGGAAAATATCGGAACTAAGTATCGAAAGTCCGATACAGCTAATATCGGCCGATACCCGATACTTGCGGTATCGTATCGCTCAACACTAGAGTTGAGCGATACTTTCCGATATCCAAAAGTATCGGAATCGGAATGGTATCGCCGATACCATTAAAATATCGGCGATACCGATACCGATACCGGAAGTCCCATGTAAGTCTATGGGAACAAAATATCGCAACTAAAAAACCTCTTTCTTTCCTTGTAAACACTAAATATACACACATAGAATACATATATATATATATATACATGTCATTGTGACATATATATATACTTATATGTATAGTTTTTACACTTCTACATAGTAAAATATCCTCTGATTCAATGGCCGGGTAAAGCCGGCTTCTGTGAAAAGACAGAAGCACCCGACATGAAATGACACTTGGTGTACATAGGGTTAACCATGTCTTTTCATGTCGTTTGCTATCTGATTTGCACAAACAATTACATCAGTCTATGTGTGCAAAATTTCACCCCTGTAGGGGTTAATTAAAGGTGTAAATTCGTTGTAAAAAAAACCAGACTTTTTTGCTACGAATTTACACCTTTAATTAACCCCTACAGGTGTGAAATTTTGCACACATAGACTGATGTAATTGTTTGTGCAAATCAGATAGCAAACGACATGAAAAGACATGGTTAACCCTATGTACACCAAGTGTCAATGATTTTATTAAAGGTGTAAATTCGTTGTAAAAAAACCAGACTTTTTTGCTACGAATTTACACCTTTAATTAACCCTACAGGTGTGAAATTTTGCACACTTACACTCATGTAATTGTTTGTGCAAATCAGATATCAAACTATATGAAAATACATGGTTAACCCTATGTACACCAAGTGTCATTTCATGTCGGGTTCTGCATTTTCACAAAACCCGGCAATTGAATTAGCGGCTATTATACTATGTAGAAGTGTATGAACTATAAATATAAATATATATATATATATGTGTCACAAATTCAATGACATGTATATATATATATGAGGTGTAAAATTGCTGAAAAAAAATGCGTGGGCTCCCGCCCTATTTTCGCAACCAGACAGACAAAGCCAGTGAGTGGGGGCAGATAATAATAGCCCAGAGAGGGACCATTTTTTTTGGCCCCCCCGGCTACTTAACATCTGCCCCCAGACACCCCAGAAAGGGCAAATCTCTAATTAGATTTGCCCTTTCTGGCACTTTGCCGTCTATTCCATTGCCCTGTAGCGGTGGCGAATGGGTTAATAAGGGGTTTTAAAATGACCTTGCAATTGAAAGGTCACTTTAAGCCAGGTTAATAATTGAGAGCTGTCAATTAGACAACTATCAATTATTAATCCTATTGTATGAAAGAAATTCAAACACACACACTTTAATAAAAAGAAGTTTAATGAAATAATCACACAGTTTTTGACCATCTTTTATTTATCTGCTAAAACCATTTCCTGTAATAAAAATAAAATAATAAAGCAAAATTATTCTTACCAATCCGATGCACAGTCAGGTCCCACGGTGTAATCCTTCAGAAAGGGTTAATGTTTACTGCAGGGACCGCAGCTAATGCTGCAGCCTCACAGTAAACCCCCAAATGAATGAGCTCCTCTCCTGGCTGACAGGAGAGGAAGTGGAAAGCTTAATTGATTGCTTTCCACTTTCACTTCAGGTCAGCCAGGGACACCATCAGTGACGTCAGAGGGAACTGATTACAAAAATAGGGGTTCCCTTCGAAAAAAAAATGGCGTGGGGTCCCCCCTATTTTTGTTAACCAGCCAGATGAAGCAGACCGCTGAGGCCTGGATTTTCAGGCTGTTAAGGAGCCAAGATCCATGGACCTTGCCAGCCTGATAATACCAGGCCACAGCAGTCTGCATATCTTGGCTGATTAACAAAAATAGGGGATCCCCTCGAAAAAAATTGGCGTGGGGTCCCCCCTATTTTTGTTAACCAGCCAGATGAAGCAGACCGCTGAGGCCTGGTAAGGATCCAATATCCATGGACCTTGCAAGCCTGATAATACCAGGCCACAGCAGTCTGCTTAGCTTGGCTGGTTAACAAAAATAGGGGATCCCTCGAAAAAAAAACGGCGTAGGGGTCCCCTATTTTTGTTAACCAGCCAAGTAAAATGCAGACTGCTGCGGCCTGGTATTAAAAGACTGTCAAGGCCATGGATTTTGGCCCTCAACAGCTGATAATACCAGGCTACAGCAGCCCCACATTTGGCGCATCAAAAGATGTGCCAATTGTGGCACTTTACCCGGCTCTTCCCACTGCCCTGTAGCGGTGGCAAGTGGGGTAATAAGGGGTTAAGTCACCGTTGATTGCACGGTGACAATAAGCCCGGTTAATAATGGAGAGGCGTCAATAAGACACCGATCCATTATTAATCCCAAAGTTTTTAAATGTGTAAAAAAAGACAAAGCAAGAAAAAAGTCTTTTAATGAAATAAAAGAGACAACACAGTTTTCATTTTTTTTATTACTCTCTCATTCCTGCGACGCCTCGATTCCTGTAAAAAAATAAATAAAACAAACCAACAGTATACCACCTGTCCGACGCAGTCCATAACGACAGTCCCACGACGATCCAGCTCTGCTACATCGCAATGACAGGCAGAGCCTGTCATTGCAACGCAGCACAGCTGATTACCTGCTTCCCGGCGGTGACGTCATCGGACTGACTGCTTTACGGCGGGATTACCCAGCAGTCACTGCAGTTATCGCGAGAAACTGCATGTGACCGCCGAGGAGAAGAGGATGGCGGCCATGAAGCAGTCCAGCCCGTGACCCCGGGAGATCTTCTGCCAGGTAAGTGCCGCTGACTCCTGACAGACCCGACAGACGGACACTGACAGTGACAGTGACATCCCGATTCCGGTATCCGATATGACGAAAATATCGGTACTCGGAATTTTCCCATACAGCCAATATTGGCCGATACCCGATATTTGCAGTATCGGAATGCTCAACCTACTCAACACTATGCATTACACTTTACAAAAAAGTGTGACACAACTGAAAATATGTCTTATATTCTAGGTACTTCAAAGTAGCCACCTTTTGCTTTGATTACTGCTTTGCACGCAGAAAAGGTGAACGGATGGACTCTACATGCCTAGTTCCCACCGTGAAGCATGGAGGAGGAGGTGTGATGGTGTGGGGGTGCTTTGCTGATGACACTGTTGGGGATTTATTCAAATTGAAGGCATACTGAACCAGCAAGGCTACCACAGCATCTTGCAGCAGCATGCTATTCCATCGGTTTGCGTTTAGTTGGACCATCATTTATTTTTCAACAGGACAATGTCCCCAAAACACCTCCAGCTGTGTAAGGGCTATTTGACCAAGAAGGAGAGTGATGGGGTGCTACGCAAGATGACCTGGCCTCCTCAGTCACCAGACCTGAACCCAATCGAGATGGTTTGGGGTGAGCTGGACCGCTCACAGCTTCAATTTTGAATAAATCCCCAACAGTGTCCCAGCAAAGCACCCCCACACCATCACACCACCTCCTCCCATGCTTCACGGTGGGAACTAGGTATGTTTGAGTCCATCCGTCACCTTTTCTGCGTGCAAAAGGTGGCTACTTTGAAGAACCTAGAATTATAAGAACATATTTTCAGTTGTTTCACACTTTTTTGTAAAGTGTAATGTATAATTCCACATGTGTTAATTCATAGTTTTGATGCCTTCAGTGTGATTCTACAATTTTCATAATCGTGAAAATACAGAAGAATCTTGAAATGAGAAGGTGTGTCCAAACTTTTGGTCTGTACTGTCATCAATTTAATATCAAGAATTTCATTACTTGCCACACAACTGGGATAATCTATATTT
>JARQOD010001794.1:0-89993 GCA_033576555.1 Oophaga sylvatica | reverse complement strand
ACTGTTCAGGAGACTTTTCTGCGTATTACGGCCGTATAATACGGTAAGATTTTTATACGGTGTGTGTGACTCCGGCCATAGACAGATAGATAGATAGATAGATAATAGATAGATAAATAGATAGAAAGACAGATAGCTAGATAATAGATAGATAGATAATAGATAGCTAGATAGATAGATAAACAAAGAAAAAACGATCAGCACCTCCTAATGTGAACACGTGCAAGCTGCGATGACCGCATAATATAGACAAAAAATTCACAGCAGCACATGTGCATGAATTTAGGTCATGTGAAAACACAGAAGCGTTAAAAACACTCAATTTAGACAATAGTTCTAAAATTTTCAAAAAAATTTTTGTTTAAAATTTTTTTTTACTTACAGTGATAGATGAAAAATGAAGGTTCTTAGCGCATAAATTGGCAAATTCATGTATGCCCATCAACCATGGCAAGGTGACCTCCCTCTGATGAGTCCCTGCTCTACATTACAAGCCACTTCTGGGCCACAAGCCGGCAGCTTTGGACAAACATGTCACTACTGGGCTAAAACCTACAATTTATGGGCTGGTAGAGCTGATTACGGCACCTGCAAGGCAAATGGGAGGAGTGCAGATCAGTCCTGGATGCAGCCAACATCCAGTTATTTAGACACACAAAGAAAAACCGATCAGCACCTCCTAATGTGAACACGTGCAAGCTGCGATGACCGCATAATATAGACAAAAAATTCACAGCAGCACATGTGCATGAATCTAGGCCATGTGAAAACACAGAAGCATTAAAAACACTCAATTTAGACCAGATTTCTAAAATTGTAAAAAATTTTTTTTACTTACAGTGATATATGAAAAATGTAGGTTCTTAGCGCATAAATTGGCCAATTCATGTATGCCCATCAACCACGGCAAGGTGACCTCCCTTTTTTTAAAAAATATTTTTTTGAAAATTTTGGAAATCTGGTCTAAATTGAATGTTTTTAATGCTTCTGTGTTTTCACATGGCCTAGACTCATGCACACGTGCTGCGGTGAATTTTTTTGTCTAGATAGATAATAGATATAGATAGATAGATAGATAGATAGACAATAGATAGATAGATAGACATAATAGATAGATAATATAATAGATGATATAGAAATAGAAATAGATAGATAGATAGATAGATAATAGATAATAGATAGATAAGATAATAAGATTAGATAGATTGATAATAGATAGATAGATGAGATAGCAGTTAGATAATTTTTATTTGATGAAGATGATAGATAGATAAATATAGATTATAGATATTACCTAGTAATATAAATAGATGGTACATAATAGTTAGACCCACGGCACACACACAATCATAAAATCTTCCGCAATGTGTCATTTAAAAAAATTTGAAATTAGGATTGACTCCGCACAATTTTCTGGCCATGAGGGAAACGCTACGGCTCGGCTCAAATTTTCTAGTCGGGAACGGATAATACTCATGAGCTTCCCAGGCATGATTTCAGAGGCAGTAGCCTTTACTGGCTATAAAATAGTGGACCCAAAAAACAATGACATGGGTCCTCCAGTAATTTCTAGGCAGAAAGGCTACGCAGACAGCTGAGGGCTGATATTCATAGCCTAGGAAGGGGCCATGGATATTGGCGCACCCCCCTGGCTAAAAATACCAGCACCCAGCCTCCCCAGAATTGGCGCATCTGTACGATGCGCCAATTCTGGCACTTAGCCCCTCTTTTCACACTCCCCTGTAGCGGTGGGATATTGGGTAATAAGGGATTAATATCACCTTCTATTGTAAGGTGACATTAAGCCCGGTTAATAATAGAGAGGCGTCAATAAGACGCCTATCCATTATTAATCTTAAGGGTTAAAAAAACAACACACGCATAAGAATAAAGTATTTTAATGAAATAAAACACAACACGGTTTTCATATCTTAATTATATGCTCAGATCCAAGCGACGCCCCCGATCTCCTGTAATAAAACGTAAAAAAATAAAACAACCGTATACGCCCTGTCCGTCACAGTCCAATTAATAATTAATGTCCCATGAAGGTCTCCCCTATAGAACAGTGACATCAGGTGATGCCACTCCTCTGTAGGGCCTCCTAGTGATGCACTGACAGGAGACAATGGCTCCTGCAGTACATCACTGAGTTCATTCTCTCACTTTATGGCAAAGCTGCATGGGAATTTTCTCACTCAGCATTGCCAGTGAGAGAATGAATGGAAGTGAAGTCATTGTCTCCCGGCGTCTGAGCGATACAGTGCATCGCAGTGGCGGTGTAGAGCGCTGACATCACCCGATGTCAGCGTTCTATACCGGAGATCGTCGTGGGGCACTCGTTATTATTTGGACTATGGCGAACAGGTGATGTATAGGTTGCTTTATTATTTTTTTTATTACAGGAAACAATGGCATCGGGGAATAGGTGATTGGTGAGTATGTACTCTATGTTATGTGTTGTATGTTATGTGTATGTTCTGTATGTTATATGTTATGTGTATGTTCTGTATGTTATGTGTTGTATGTTATGTGTATGTACTGTATGTTATGTGTTGTATGTTATATGTAAGTTCTGTATGTTGTGTTATATGTATTTTCTGCATGTTATGTGTTGTATGTTATATGTATGTTCTGTATGTTATGTGTTGTATGTTATATGTATGTTATGTGTTGCTTGTTATATGTATGTACTGTATGTTATGTGTTATATGTATGTTCTGCATGTTATGTGTTGTATGTTATATGTATGTTATGTGTTGTACGTTATATGCGTTACGTGTTGTATGTTATATGTATGTACTGTATGTTATGTGTTACATGTATGTAATGTATGTTATGTGTTACATGTATGTACTGTATGTTATGTGTTATATGTATGTTATGTGTTGTTTGTTATATGTATGTTCTGTATGTTATGTGTTATATGTATGTTCTGTATGTTATGTGTTGTATGTTATATGTATGTTATATGTTGTAAGTTATATATAACTATATGTTATATGTATGTTATGTGTTGTATGTTATATGTATGTACTGTATGTTATGTGTTATATGTAGTGTTGAGCATTCCAATACTGCAAATATCGGGTATCGGCCGATATTCGCTGTATCAGAATTCCGATTCCGAGTTCCGATATTTTTGTCATATCGGATACCGGAATCGGAATGTTCCTGTCACTGTCAGTGTCCGTCGGTCGGGTCTGTCAGGAGTCAGCGGCACTTACCTGGCAGAAGATCACCGGTGGTCACGTCCTGGACTGCTTGATGGCCGCCATTATCTTCTCCCTGGAGGTCACGTGCAGTTTCTCACGATAACTGCACGTGCTGCTGGGTAATCGCGGCCGTAAAGTAGTCCGATGACGTCACCGCCGGGGAAGCAGGTAAGCAGCTGTGCTGTGTTGGGATGTCAGGCTCAACCTGACATTCCGATGTAGCAGAGCTGGATCGTCGTGGGACACTCGTTACTATGGATTGCGTCGGACAGGTGGTATACTGTTTTTTTCTTTTTTTTTCCAGGAGATCGATGGCGTCGCAGGATGAGCGTGTAATAAAATTAATGAAATCTGTGTTGTCTCTTTTATTTCATTAAAATACTTTTTTCTTGCTGTGTCTTTTTTTTAAACATTTAAAAACTTTGGGATTAATAATGGATCGGTGTCTTATTGACGCCTCTCCATTATTAACCGGGCTTACTGTCACCGTGCAATCAACGGTGACATTAACCCCTTATTACCCCGCTTGCCACCGCTACAGGGCAAGTGGGAAGAGCCGATAAAGTGCCACAATTGGCACATCTTTTGATGCGCCAAATGTGGGGCTGCTGTAGCCTGGTATTTTTAGGCTGTTGAGGGCCAAAATCCATGGGCCTTGACAGTCTTTTAATACCAGGCCGCAGCAGTCTGCATTTTACTTGGCTGGTTAACAAAAATAAGGGGGACCCCACGCCATTTTTTTTCGAGGGGATCCCCTATTTTTGTTAACCAGCCAAGCTAAGCAGACTGCTGTGGCCTGGTATTATCAGGCTTGCAAGGTCCATGGATAGTGGATCCTTACCAGCCTGAAAAACCAGGCCTCAGCAGTCTGCTTCATCTGGCCGGGATTCCCTCTGATGCTGTGGGTGTCCCTGGCTGACCTGAAGTGAAAGTGGGAAGCAATCAATTATGCTAACCACTTCCTCTCCTGTCAGCCAGGAGAGGAGAAGATTCATTCGGGGGTTTACTGTGAGGCTGCAGCATTAGCTGTGGTCCCTGCAGTAAACATTAACCCTTTCTGATGGATTACACCGTAGGAACTGACTGTGCATCGGATAGGTAAGAATAATTTTGCTATTTTATTTTATTTTTATTACAGGAAATGGTTTTTGCAGTAAAATAAAAAATGGTCAAAAACATGTGTCTTTATTTCATTGAAATGATTTTTTATTAAAGTGTGTGTGTTTTATTTTTATTTCATGCAATAGGATTAATAATTGATAGTTGTCTAATTGACAGCTCTCAATTATTAACCTGGCTTAAGGTCACCTTTCAATAGCAAGGTGGCTTTAACCCCTTATTAACCCATTCGCCACCGCTACAGGGCAATGGGAATAGACTGTCAAAGTGCCAGAAAGGGCAAATCTAATTATAGATTTGCCTTTTCTGGGGTGTCTGGGGGCAGATGTTAGTAGCCATGGGGGGGGCAAAAATAATGGTCCCTCTCTGGGCTATTATTATCTGCCCCCACTCGCTGGCTTTGTCTGTCTGGTTGAGAAAATAGGGCGGGAGCCCACACATTTTTTTTCAACAATTTTACACCTCATATATATATATACGTCATTGAATTTGTGACACATATATATATATATATATATATATATATATATATATATTGCAGTGATAGTAAGACTTCACTATACCTTTGTATGTGGTTTGAGGACCTGTGATGAGGTCACTAGAGCACATGACAGGTCATGTGCTCTGTGTTAGCTGAATGGCTGGTGTATATAAATGAGCCTGCTGCTGACCACAGGTGTGAGTGGCTGGTGGTGTGGAAACCTCCAGTGTGGGAGTTCTGAGGAGACCACCAGTCTGGTTGCTGAAAGAGTGCTCAGTTAGAGTACCAGGACTTTATATCTGTTTTTGTTACTTTGTGCCAGAGAAGGCTGTTTTCTTTTCTGTTTTAAGGCAAGTTTATGAAGTTGTAATAAACTTGCTTAAAGAACCTGGAAGAGTCGCCCTCCTGCTTACCTCCGGTCGCACACCAGCGAGACCACATCCCTACAATTGGTGGCGTAAATGCGGGCAGCGTTCCCAGCAGAGAAGTGAGACTGGTTACTGCATGTCGTGGGTCAAGGCTATAGCAATCCAGCCAGCATTGCCGGAGAAAATGGAAGACCTGCTGAAACACTTGGTCCAGGCACAGGTACAGCAGCAACAGGCACAGGAACAGCAGCAAGAAGCCAACAGGATGTTCTTGCAGCAGATGCAGCAAGAGCATCGGCAGCAGATGCAGCTTTTGACAACCGCCATCCAGGGCAGGACGAGCGCCCCAACCCCAGGTCTGGCTGATGACAACCACGTCAGAAAGGCGGTAAGACGCACATTACAAAAAATGACCCCGGGGATGATGTGGAAGCCTTCCTGACTTTATTTGAGAGGGTTGCTGAGAGGAAAGACTTCCCCCAGGGCAGTGGGCAGAGATATTGGCCCCATACCTGACAGGTGAACCCCAGAAGGCGTATTACGATTTGACTGTGCAGGACGCTCAGGAATATCCTAAGCTAAAGGTAGAGATCCTCGCACGTATGGGGGTAACAATGACTATCAGGGCACAGAGGGTGCACCGCTGGGCTTATCACCGGGACAAACCACCTCGCTCCCAAATGTTTGACTTACTGCACCTGGTCCAGAAATGGCTACAGCCAGAGTCCGCTACGCCGGCACAGATGGTAGAAAGAGTCGTCATGGATCGGTTTGTGCACTCCCTGCCAAAACCCCTACAGACTTGGGTTGCCCAGGGTGATCCCCGGAATGCTGATGAACTGGTCGGACTGGTCGAGAGGTACCAGGGAATGGAAGGTGCCTTGGGGAAGCAGCCTATTCCGTACTGGCAGCCCCAACAGGGGGCAGAGTCCCAAAAAGGGGTGGGGAGCCCAAGGCCAAAAGGGCGGGGGGAGGTGGTGCCCAAGGTCACTACGGGTGATATTATTTGTTGGAGGTGCCGCGAGCCAGGACATATAGCTGCCCGGTGTCCACAGACCACTGAGCAGATGGACTGCAGCATAGGACACCGTATTTCATGGTATGCTGTAAGGTTCTGTATATCTGTTTCTGAAACTCAGTTTGTTCGTCGGCCATTTTGCTTTCTGTTTTGCTGCAGCTATCTTGCCCTCAGTTAAAATGGAGTTTTCCAGCTTGCATGTTCCCGCCCTGATTCTCTCCGTTTGCTTCTTAAACAGCCACACCTGAGCAATCAGTGCTTCAGAAACTGGCCTGCAGTGAACCTGTGTTCGACTCCTGAAGCCTTGGACTTTGTACTCCAGCCATTTCTACTGAGAAACTCTGGAGCTCTTGTGGACTCTGAACTCTGCTCTTGAAAGCCTCACGGTTGCATGGACTTGCGGTAACATAGAAGAAGATCTGAATCTGTTGTGGAGAGTTATTGATGAACTTAGATTACTTTGGCCTGCTGTGTCTCCTGCTTCTGTGTTTGCAACCTGTATGTTATTTTTGCCAATTTGTATGAAGCAATACAAGACTTTCTTTTTTAACCTGTGTCTCAAGTATTTTCATCGCACCCAAGCACAAGACGCTATATGAACTGTATCACATACATTACATATGCATATCCAGCCTGCAGTGGAAACCGTTCCCAATCAGGGTCCTCAAGTATGTCCCGTGAAGGTGAACGGTGAAGCAGTAACGGTGCTGCTAGACTCTGGGAGCTTAGTGACCTTGATTAGGGCCACTTTTCCTCTCAACATACTACCAGGGAAAAAAGTTGGTGTTCATTGCATACATGGTGATGTAAAGGACTACCTATGGCCAGAGTAGACATTGAAATGACGCATGGCAATGAGTCCCATGAAGTCGGCGTCGTTCGGGACTTGGTGCGTCCTATAATTATAGGCCGGGATTTCTGTCTATTTTGGGATCTGTGGAGAAAGGGTTCTGAGGTCCCTAGCGAGAATGGGGAACCAATAAACCCTAACAAACTACTGCCACACTCAGAAGGGGCGGAGTCTCAAGCTGAGTCGATGAGGAGAGGAGAGGTGGCGGCGGATGAGCCGAGGAACTGTTGCCCGGGTTCGAGGTTTGAACAATGTATGTCGCGAATGGTGTACTGACTTTATATCTGACCGGGGGCCATTGAACTGTTCTCTAATAGTGAATGGAGAGTGTGTGAGTGGACTTCTAGACTCAGGAAGCCAGGTGACTCTGCTGAGCGACACACTCCCTGTCTATCTGATTCCCTGAAAAAAGATGGAAGTCCTTTGCATTCATGGGGTCACTAGGGAGTATCAGGTAACCAGGGTAATTGTTGAGACGGACACTATTATTTCTACCCATGATGTCCCTGTAGTCCCAGACTTACCATATCCTATAATAATAGGCCAGGATTGTTTTGGGAGGTGTGGGACGAAGCACTGGCTGATTGCTCAGAAGGGAACCAGAATGACCCTAAGAGAGGCCCACCCCTGCAGGAGGCTGTAGTGGTTGCTGATAGTGTGGGGGTAAAACAGAGGTAGCCACCCCTAAAGTCAAAGATACCCAGTGCCTGGAAGCCGTAAGAAAGGGTGGCTCAGACCAAAGTGAGGACTTTCGGGTGACCAAATATAGGTCCGCAGAAAACTGGGTCGCCCCAGGAATAGGGGCCGACACCTGGTTAAGTGGGGACTTGCCGTTCCAAGATGACAGAGGGAGTGGGAATGACTCCTATGCAGACTGCAACTTAACCGCAAGTGAAAGCGAGTGCAGCAAGGTGGAGTCAGGTACAAGTGGCAGACCTTCTCCTCAGCGCAGGGGCTGCAGGAAGGCCAGACAGCCTATGCTCTCTAAGAAGAGAAAAAAGGGGAGAAGGATGGTGCCACATGTACTGGATAAAAGAGAGCAGGGCCATGAGATAGAGCTGCTTAAAGAGACAGTCATGCGAGAAAAGATACAGGGACAAGAGATTGAGCAACGAATGAAGGACCTGGAGAAAGAACTCTCTAAAGTCCAAGGTCAACTATCAGCGTGCCTGACGGCGAACCAAGTCCTAGTGAAAGATACGGAGATGCTCAGAGAGGCCCAGGAGAAGCATCAGCAGGAACTTCTACGGAGAGAAGAAGAGCATCGATGCTGGGCAGAGGAGCAAGAGAAAATTCTCCAAAAACTCCAGATAGAGAAGGAAGCTAACGCACAGCTCAGGAAATCCACGACAGACCAGGAAATCGAACGGTTGCGCTCTCCCGGTCCGTGTGTACGGGAAGAGAGTGAACTGAAGAGGTTGACCAAAGAAGGGGCCTCGACGGCGAAAGAAAGCTAGCAAGGGAACCGCCACCCAGATGGCCACACCCGGAAAGTCACAGTGAAGCGGGAGGCGGACATAAGAGCTATGCCACTACAATACCTCCACGAGAAACAGATGTCGGGAGCCAACAAGAAAACCTCCAAGTCGGAGGGCGTTGGTGGAAAGCCTTGGGAAGATCCGGATGCTCTTGGAGGTGAACCAGGGAAGAATAGAGCAGCTAAAACTTGAGAAGAAGCAGACCAACAGACAGCTGCAAGAGTTGAGAAAAAAAAGGCAGTCACCTTCAACCCACAGTATAGAGAGGCGCAGAGGTTTGCTGCAGAATGAAGGTCATCGAAGTGAAACTAAGACAGAACATAGATGGCCTGAAATAAGAGCTAGAGGCAGTGACACCTCAATTAGATCAGGATTCAGTGACCTAAGGCAAACTGTGACAGACCGGCTGATTGTGGAGACGACTGAAAGGAGTTTCTAGTCGGTGAATGAAATGTGCCAAGCCCACGGCTTTAGGCAGAGGGGGGAGGTATGTAGTGATAGTAAGACTTCACTATACCTTTGTATGTGGTTTGAGGACCTGTGATGAGCTCACAAGAGCACATGACAGGTCATGTGCTCTGTGTTAGCTGAATGGCTGGTGTATATAAGTGAGCCTGCTGCTGACCACAGGTGTGAGTGGCTGGAGGTGTGGAAACCTCCAGTGTGGGAGTTCTGAGGAGACCACCAGTCTGGTTGCTGAAAGAGTGCTTTTATATTCACAAGGGGTTAATTAAGGGTGGGGGTTCATAATTAAGGTTTTATAAGGGCCAGCTGGTTGAGGCTCAAGTCTTTTTGGAAGTGCATTTGAGCAGCAGGGTGATTTGCTGCTGAAGGAGAAAAAAAAAAAAAAATCTCTCTTTAAATCTTCTGCTTCAGCGAGTGTGAGCGAGCTGAGTGTGACCGGTGCGCAAGTGTGAACGGTGGTAAGTGTGACTTGAGATTCAGTGATTTTGGATTCAGGGAGTTTCCAAGGGAGGATTTACTGAATTGCTGTTACCGTATATTTTATTAATACTTTTTATTTATTTTTACTTATCTTTGCTGTCTGGTGAAATCCCTATTAAATATGTGCTCCACTATTGCCAATGCCATCCAGTGTACATCTTGCCACATGTATGCAGTCCTTGAACAGTCGGTCGAGGGTGCATACTGCTGTGCGAGATGTGAGCACGTTGTGCATTTGGAAGCCCAAATCTTGGATCTAAATGTGCAGCTGGCAACACTGAGATCCATAGACAATATGGAAAGGAGTCTTCTGCTCACTGAGTAGACGCTCAATGGGATAGATGAGGGGGGGGATGCTAGGGTGGAGCTGCAGGACACTGAAGTAGGAAGCTGGGTGACAGTTAGAAAGCGGGGTAGAGGGAAGAGCGCCAGGGAGGCTAGTCCTGATCTGGCACACCCCAATAAGTTTGCAAAGTTGGCAGATGAGGGGGTTGTCAGTACAGGGGTAGCACTGCTGCAGCCAGGCATGTCCTCTGAAAGCCGGGGGAGTGTCTGCTCCAGTAAGGGGGGAATTAGGAGAGCAGGGCAGGCCAGACAGGTGCTGGTAGTGGGGGACTCAATTATTAGGGGAACAGATAGGGCAATCTGTCACAAAGACAGGGATCGTCGAACAGTGTGCTGCCTACCTGGCGCTCGAGTCCGACACATCGCTGATCGGGTTGACAGATTACTGGGAGGGGCTGGTGAGGACCCAGCGGTCATGGTGCACATTGGCATAAATGACAAAGTTAGAGGTAGGTGGAAGGTCCTTAAAGATGATTTCAGGGAATTAGGCTGCAAGCTTAAAGCAAGGACCTCCAACGTGGTATTTTCTGAAATACTGCCGGTACCACGTGCCACACCAGAGAGGCAACGGGAGATTAGGGAGGTTAATAAGTGGCTCAAGAATTGGTGTAGGAAGGAGGGGTTTGGGTTCCTGGAGAACTGGGCGACTTCTCAGTTGGCTACAGGTTCTATGCTAGGGACGGGCTGCACCTCAATGGGGAGGGTGCAGCTGTGCTGGGGGAGAAAATGGCTAGAAGGTTGGAGGAGTCTTTAAACTAGGGACTGGGGGGGAGGGTATTCATTTTATAGGAGGGGAAGGCAGTGCAGATAGAGACCTGGGCACAAATAATGAAATTGGGGGAGGGGGTGGCATGGGGGGTGGGGTTAGAACAGTTAATAATTTAAGAAAGAATAGAGGTTCAGAGAGATACATAAAGTGCATGTATACTAATGCTAGAAGCCTCACCAACAAAATGGCGGAATTAGAATTAATTTTGTTGGAACATAATTATGACATGGTGGGGATATCTGAGACTTGGCTGGATGAGAGCCACGACTGGGCGGTTAATTTACAGGGCTATAGTCTGTTTAGAAATGACCGTAAAAATAAGCGAGGTGGGGGTGTGTGTTTATATGTAAAATCATCCTTAAAACCCATCCTGCGTGATATCTGTGAATCTAATGAAGATGTGGAGTCCCTGTGGGTGGAGATTAGGAGAGGGGGAAAAAATAGTAAATTACTGATAGGGGTTTGTTATAAGTCTCCTAAAATAATGGAAGCAACAGAGAATATCCTCGTAAAGCAAATAGATGAAGCAGCAACTCAAGGAGAAGTCATTATTATGGGGGACTTCAACTACCCTGAAATACATTGGGGAACAGAAACCTGCAGTTCCAGCAAAGGTAATAAGTTTTTGGCAACTATGAGAGCCAATTACCTTTCACAACTAGTTCAGGACCCAACAAGAGGGGGGGCACTGCTAGACCTAATATTATCCAACAGGCCAGACCGCATATCAAATATAAGGGTTGGGGGTCACTTGGGTAATAGTGATCACAAAATAATAAGCTTTCATGTATCCTTTAATAAGATGTGTAGTCGAGGGGTTACAAGGACACTAAACTTCAGGAAGGCAAATTTCCAACGGATGAGAGATGATCTTGGTGCAATAAACTGGGACGATATCCTGAGACATAAAAATACACAAAGAAAATGGGAGACGTTTATTAGTATACTGAATAGGACCTGTGCACAGTATATACCCTATGGGAATAAACATGCTAGAATTAGGAGGAAACCACTATGGCTAAATAGAGCTGTAAGGGGCGCAATAAGGGACAAAAAGAAAGCGTTTAGGGAATTAAAGCAAGTAGGTAGTGAAGAGGCATTAAATAAATACAGAAGACTGAATAAATTCTGTAAAAAGCAAATCAAGACAGCAAAGATTGGGTCAGAGAGACTCATTGCCAGAGAAAGTAAAAATAATCCCAAAATATTATTTAACTACATAAATAGCAAGAAACTAAAAAATTATAGTGTTGGTCCCCTTAAAAATAGTCTGGGTGAAATGGTGGATGAGGATGAGGAAAAAGCCAATATGCTAAATGACTTTTTTTCAACTGTATTTACACAAGAAAATCCCATGACAGATAACATGATCAGAGATAAAAAAAATTCTCCATTAAATGTCACCAGCTTAACCCAGCAGGAAGTACGGCGGCGTCTAAAAATCACTAAAGTTAACAAATCCCCGGGCCCGGATGGGATACACCCCCGAGTACTGCAGGAATTAAGTACAGTTATAGATAGACCATTATTTTTAATTTTTAAAGATTCCATAATAACTGGGTCTGTACCACAGGACTGGCGTATAGCAAATGTGGTGCCAATATTCAAAAAGGGGGCAAAAACTGAACCTGGAAATTATAGCCCAGTGAGCTTAACATCTACTGTGGGTAAAATCCTGGAGGGTTTTTTAAGGGATACTATATTGGAGTATCTGAAGCTGAATAACCTCATGACACAGTATCAGCATGGGTTTACGAGGGACCGTTCTTGTCAGACTAATCTGATAAGCTTTTATGAAGGGGTAAGTTCAGGACTGGACCAAGGGAATGCAGTGGACGTGGTGTTCATGGACTTCTCAAAAGCTTTTGATACAGTGCCACACAAAAGGTTGATACATAAAATGAGAACAATGGGGATAGGGGAAGATATGTGTAGGTGGGTTGGGAGCTGGCTCATGGATAGAAAGCAGAGGGTGGTTATTAATGGAGCACACTCGGACTGGGTCACGGTTAGCAGTGGGGTACCACAGGGGTCAGTATAGGGCCGCTTCTCTTTAACATATTTATTAATGACCTTGTAGGGGGCATACAGAGTAGTATTTCAATATTTGCAGATGACACTAAACTCTGCAGGGTAATAAATACAGAGGAGGATAATTTTATATTACAGGAGGATTTATGTAAACTAGAAGCTTGGGCTGATAAATGGCAAATGAGCTTTAATGGGGATAAATGTAAGGTCATGCACTTGGGTAGAACAAATAAGATGTATAACTATGTGCTTAATTGTAAAACACTGGGCAAAACTGTCACTGAAAAAGACCTGGGTATATGGGTGGATGACAAACTCACATTTGGGGGCCAATGTCAGGCAGGTGCTGCCAAGGCAAATAAAATAATGGGATGCATTAAAAGAGGCATAGATGCTCATGAGGACAACATAATTTTACCTCTATACAAGTCACTGGTGCGACCACACTTAGAATACGTGTGCAGTTCTGGTCTCCGGTGTATAAGAAAGACATAGCTGAACTGGAGCGGGTGCAGAGAAGAGCGACCAAGGTTATTAGAGAACTGGGGGGTCTGCAATACCAAGACAGGTTATTACACTTGGGGTTATTTAGTTTGGAAAAACGAAGGCTTAGGGGTGATCTTATTACAATGTATAAATATATGAGGGGACAGTACAAAGACCTTTCTAATAATCTTTTTACTCTTAGACCTGTGACGGGGACAAGGGGGCATCCTCTACATCTGGAGGAAAGAAGGTTTAGCCATAATCACAGACGCAGATTCTTTACTGTAAGAGCAGTGAGACTATGGAACTCTCTGCCGTCTAATGTTGTAATGAGTGATTTCTTACTAAAATTTAAGAAGGGACTGGATGCCTTTCTTGAAAAGTATAATATTACAGGCTATATTCACTAGTTTCCTAGATACAGCGTTGATCCAGGGAGCTAGTCTGATTGCCGTATGTGGAGTCGGGAAGGAATTTTTTTCCCCAATGTGAAGCTTACTGTTTGCCACTTGGGTTTTTTTTGCCTTCCTCTGGATCAACATGTTATGGCAGGTTAGGATAGGATATGGGTTGAACTAGATGGACTTAAAGTCTTCCTTCAACCTTAATAACTATGTTACTATGTTACTATGTAGAGTACCAGGACTTTATATCTGTTTTTGTTACTTTGTGCCAGAGAAGGCTGTTTTCTTTTCTGTTTTAAGGCAAGTTTATGAAGTTGTAATAAACTTGCTTAAAGAACCTGGAAGAGTCGCCCTCCTGCTTACCTCCGGTCGCACACCAGCAAGACCACATCCCTACAATATATTTATATTTATAGTTCATACACTTCTACATAGTATAATAGCCGCTAATTCAATTGCCGGCTTTTGTGAAAATACAGAAGCCGACATGAAATGACACATGGTTTACATAGAGTTAACCATGTCATTTCATGTAGTTTGATATATTGTTTTCACTAACAATTACATGAGTGTATGTGTGCAAAAATTCACACCTGTAGGGGTTAATTAAAGGTGTAAATTCATAGCAAAAAAGTCCGTTTTTTTACAACAAATTTACACCTTTAATTAACCCCTATAGGTGTGAAATTTTGCACACATACACTCATGTAATTGTTTGTGAAAACCAGATATCAAACTACATGAAAAGACATGGTTAACTCTATGTAAACCATGTGTCATTTCATGTTGGGTGCTTCTGTATTTTCACAAAAGCCGGCATTACCCGGCAATTGAATCAGAGGCTATTTTACTATGTAGAAGTGTATGAACTTTAAATATATTATTATATATATGTCACAATGACATGTATATATATATATACAGTGCCTACAAGTAGTATTCAACCCCCTGCAGATTTAGCTGGTTTGATAAGATGCAAATAAGTTAGAGCCTTCAAACTGCAAACGAGAGTAGGATTTATTAACAGAAGCATAAATCTTACAAAGCAAAAAGTTATGTTGCTCAGTTGAATTTTAATAACATAAAAGTGTGGGTCAATTATTATACAACCCCTATGTTTAATATTTCGTGGAATAACCCTTGTTTGCAATTACAGCTAATAATCGTCTTTTATAAGACCTGATCAAGCCGGCACAGGTCTGTGGAGTTATCTTGGCCCACTCCTCCATGCAGATCTTCTCCATGTTATCTAGGTTCTTTGCGTGTCTCATGTGGACTTTAATCTTGAGCTCCTACCACAAGTTTTCAATTGGGTTAAGGTCAGGAGACTGACTAGGCCACTCCAACACCTTGACTTTTTCCCTCTTGAACCAGGCCTTGGTTTTCTTGGCTGTGTGCTTTGGGTCGTTGTCTTGTTGGAAGATGAAATTACGACCCATCTTAAGATCCTTGATGGAGGAGCGGAGGTTCTTGGCCAAAATCTCCAGGTAGGCCATGCTATCCATCCTCCCATGGATGTGACCAGATGGCCAGGCCCCTTGGCTGAGAAACAGCCCCACAGCATGATGCTGCCACCACCATGCTTGACTGTAGGGATGGTATTCTTGGGGTCGTATGCAGTGCCATCCAGTCTCCAAATGTCACGTGTGTGGTTGGCACCAAAGATCTCGATCTTGGTCTCATCAGACCATAGAACCTTGAACCAGTCTGTCTCAGAGTCCTCCAAGTGATCATGAGCAAACTGTAGACGAGCCTTGACATGACGCTTTGAAAGTAAAGGTACCTTACGGGCTTGTCTGGAACGGAGACCATTGCGGTGGAGTACGTTACTTATGGTATTGACTGAAACCAATGTCCCCACTGCCATGAGATCTTCCCGGAGCTCCTTCCTTGTTGTCCTTGGGTTAGCCTTGACTCTTCGGACAAGCCTGGCCTCGGCACGGGAGGAAACTTTCAAAGGCTGTCCAGGCCGTGGAAGGCTAACAGTAGTTCCATAAGCCTTCCACTTACGGATGATGCTCCCAACAGTGGAGACAGGTAGGGCCAACTCCTTGGAAAGGGTTTTGTACCCCTTGCCAGCCTTGTGACCCTCCACGATCTTGTCTGTGATGGCCCTTGGAATGCTCCTTTGTCTTTCCCATGTTGACCATGTATGAGTGCTGTTCACAAGTTTGGGAAGGGTCTTAAACAGTCAGAAAAGGCTGGCAAAAGAGATCATTAATCCACACATGTGAAGCTCATTATTCTGGGTGCCTGAACTACTTCTTAATACATTAGGGGGACCAAACAGAATTCTTGTGGTTTGAGGGGTTGAATAATAAATGACACTCTGTTAAGGCTGGCGGAACGCACAAAATAATATAAATAATAAGTGCGTTCGCAGCCCGGAGTCCACCGTGCAGGCGAAGCCCGCTGCTGGCAAAATGGCGCAAGAAGCAAACTCTGTTATCCCGCAGAGCTGCCAACATAAACGCCGTAATGCGCTGTGGCAATGAGTGCGAACTCTGTTACTCCACAGAGCCGCTAGAAGAGGAGCCGCAACGCTATATGGCGATGTGTGCGCACTCACTAGACACAACTGAGTGGCAAAGAAAACACGCTAGGGCGCTGACTAGCGTTGAAAGCGAACCCTGTTACGTCACAGGGCCGCTGAGAAAAAGCACTGTGTCCTGTAAGGCTCCCAGATACACAGTTAAGTGCTAAGCGCACATAAAGCGTGATCATGCGCTAATGTCCTCGCGGGAGTCACCCGCAATCTATGGCGTCTGAACGCCAGACCCTGAATACGGCAATCAAACTCCTCACCGGTTATGCCGGTAATCTAGGGCATCTAGGACACCGACCCTGACCAGCTACCATACCAAACTCCTCACCGATTAAGTCGGTATTCTAGTGGCTTTTTCAGCCGGGTCCCTATCCACACATACACATGACCACACTGGCGCATAGCATACAATGATTGATATTAGCGCATGGCGGCCCAGTCATGCTACCCTTTTATAGCAACAGCTACAGGACCTTCCAGGAACAAGGACCAATGAGAAGCTGTTACAAACAAACGTAGCTACATGACCTTCCTGGCGGACCAATAGGAGCCGCTGCAGCACCTGAACATGTGACCCCTGATCTCCAATGAGAGATCTCACTCTGGGCATGCTCAGATGGGAAAACGCAGGACTTTGTCTCAAAGACGACTGCTCCAGCACTGGCTATAATAGCCGATCCAGGAAAGGCAGCAGCAAGTCACTGCACAGTAGAGGAGTGGGCAAGACGCCTGGACCGATGTCTCTGCTGAGCAGGCTCCACTGCGGCCAGAGATGAATGGGAGACCGCAGTGGGACGGGTTCGAGACTCCCCTTGTGCAGCAGCAGGAAATCAAACCCTAACATTATCCTCCCTCCTATGGCCACCCCTTCTTTGGGCCTCGCTGCACTCAAAGGCAGCGATGAGCTGCGGAGCGTGAATATGCTCGGCAGGCTCCCAAGACCTATCCTCAGGCCCATAGCCCCTCCAGTCCACCAAATAAAACTTTTTGCCCCGTACCACCTTACACCCTACGATGGCGTTCACCTCATGGTCATCCGTAGATGAACCTGATGTCCCGGCAGATGACTCAGAAAACCGGGATATGAGCACGGGTTTCAAGAGGGATACATGAAAGGTGTCGGAGATACCCAGGCGTGGTGGAAGAGCCAAACGGTATACCACAGGGTTAACCTGCTCGAGGACCTTGAAAGGACCCAGGTAGCGGGGTGCCAATTTAGTGGACTCAACTCGCAGCCTGATATTACGGGCGGAGAGCCACACCAAGTCCCCAGGAGCAAATGTTGGAGCGGGGCGCCGATGTGCGTCGGCGGAGGACCTCATCCTCTCCTTGGACGCCTGAATGGCATCCTGGGTACGGTCCCAAATGTCCCATGCCTCCACAGCCCAGTCTGCCACCCTGGAGTCGGCGGAAGACACGGGCATGGGCACCGGAACCCGCGGATGCTGACCGTAGTTCAGAAGGAAAGGAGTCTGTCCGGTTGAGTCAGCCACAGCATTGTTTAATGCAAACTCAGCCCATGGTAGCAAGGATGCCCAGTCATCCTGCCTGGCAGAGACAAAATGTCGTAGATAGGTGACCAAGGTCTGGTTGGCCCTCTCTACCAACCCATTCGTCTCAGGATGATACGCTGAAGAGAGATTTAACTCAATACGGAGTAGTCGACAAAGCTCTCTCCAGAACCGAGACACAAACTGGGGTCCTCAGTCACTGACAATTTTGTCCGGCATGCCGTGTAGACGGAAGATGTGCCTAACAAACAACGCTGCCAGAGCCCGTGCAGAAGGTAACCGTGGAAGCGGCACCAAATGCACCATTTTGGAAAAATGGTCGGTGATTACCCAAATGATGGTGCAACACCGAGACTTGGGCAAGCCCACCACAAAGTCCATCCCAACCATCTCCCAGGGCCTGTCTGCCACCGGCAAAGGGTAAAGTAACCCAGCTGGCCGTTGTCGTGGAGACTTATTTTGGGCAGGAGACACACGCCCGAACATAGTCCCCAACGTCACGGACCATATGCGGCCACCAGTGTGTCCTCGCCAGCAATTCAGACGTCCTCTTTGTCCCAAAGTGTCCACCCACCCTGGACGAATGTGCCCAAGAGAGTACCTCCGGTCGCAAATTGGTAGGCACAAAAGTCTTGCCCGGGGGCACAGACTCTAGCGAAACCGGGGCCACTGTTCTCAGGCTCTCTGTAGGGACGATAAACCGAGACTCCTCCACCTCCTCCTCCGAGGACACCACAGAGCGAGAGAGAGCGTCGGCACGAATGTTCTTCTCTCCCGAGAGGAAATGCAGTGTGAAATGAAACCGGGAGAAGAACAAGGACCATCTGGCCTGGCGAGAATTAAGCCGCTGGGCTGTCTGAAGATATACCAAATTTTTGTGATCGTTGAAGACTTGGAAGGGAAAGCGAGCCCCCTCCAACAGATGTCTCCACTCCGAGAAGGCCAACTTCATTGCTAGCAACTCCCTGTCCCCGATGGAATAATTCCTCTCCGCTGGTGTGAGGGTCTTGGAGAAAAAGAAGCATGGATGCTTCCGACCTTGAGCATCCTTTTGGAAGAGGACTGCTCCAGCACCAACGGACGAGGCATCCACCTCCAATATAAATGGCTTATCAACATCGGGGCGATGTAGGATGGGAGCGCTAGCGAAATGGGACTTAATAGACGTGAAGGCCTTGGAGACCTCTTCAGACCACAATTTGGGATTAGCTCCCTTTTTGGTGAGGGCAACCACGGGAGCTACCAAAGTTGAGAAGTGAGGAATAAACTGGCGGTAGTAATTAATGAACCCCATAAAGCGCTGCACCGCCTTTAGAGAATGGGGTTCTTGCCAGTCCATCACCGCTTGTAGTTTGGCAGGATCCATAGCCAATCCCTGGGCGGAGATGATATAGCCCAGAAAAGGTAAGGACTCCTGCTCAAACACACATTTCTCCAACTTTGCGTAGAGGGAATTTGCCCGTAGGATGTCGAAGACTCTGCAAACATCTCTCCGGTGGGAGTCAATATCTGGGGAAAAGATGAGAATATCATCCAGATAGACTACGACTGAGGTGGAGAGCATATCCCGGAAGATGTCATTAACAAAGTCTTGGAAGACGGCTGGGGCATTACAGAGCCCGAAGGGCATCACCAGATATTCATAGTGCCCGTCCCTGGTATTAAAAGCCGTCTTCCATTCGTCCCCCTCACGGATGCGTATCAGGTTATAAGCACCCCGCAGATCTAACTTCGTAAATATCCTTGCCCCCCGTAGCCTATCAAATAGCTCAGAAATTAGAGACAACGGGTATTTATTCTTAACGGTGATGGCATTAAGACCCCTGTAATCGATGCATGGACGTAACTCTCCGTTCTTCTTCTGCACGAAGAAGAACCCCGCCCCTGCAGGTGACATTGACTTCCTAATGAATCCTCTTGCCAAGTTCTCCTGGATATATTGGGACATAGCCTCCGTCTCGGGGAGAAAAAGGGGATAGACCCGTCCCCGAGGAGGTTCTGCTCCAGGCAAGAGGTCAATAGGACAGTCATAGGGACGGTGAGGTGGAAGGACTTCTGCAGCCTTTTTGGAGAATACGTCTGCATATGACCAATAGTAATTAGGAAGAGAAGTAAGATCTGCGGGCATCTCTGTAGTGGCCACCTGAATGCATTCCCTCATACATCTGCCTTTACATGACTCACCCCAACCCAATATCCTCCCAGAGTTCCACTCAATGTGTGGGGAATGGAAATGGAGCCAGGGCATCCCTAACAAGATCTCGTCTATTCCCTCGGGAATGACTAAAAGTGAGATAATCTCTTGATGGGAAGGTGACATTAACAACGTGAAAGGGATGGTCTGATGTGTGATTGGTGAAGGCAGTGTCGACCCATTCACTACTCGAACAGTCACGGGTTTGGCGAGCATCACCAGAGGTATAGAGTGGCGGAGAGCGAAGGTAGAAGACATGAAATTTCCTTCGGCTCTAGAATCCACACAAAGCGTGACTGTTAAAGTGGATGAGCCAAAATTGATTGTCCCCCTAAAGGACAACTTGGAGGCGTGTACTGCTGTGTCTAGTGAACCCCCTCCAATGGTTACTAGACGCGGTCGTTTCCCGACCGCCGTGGACATTTGTTAGCATAATGCCCTATTTGTTGGCAGGCATTACAGGTCACAGATACTCGAGCAGCCCGAGACTTAGGTCTCACTCGAGAAATCTCCATGGCCTCAGGGGAATCAGACGCCTGAATGGAAGATTCCAGAGGTCTGGCGAAGGTGGGCGCCAGCCGGAACCTCTGCTTACACTGGGCCCGCTCCAATCTCCGCTCGTTAAAACGAAGGTCGATGCGGGTAGATATGGTAATGAGCTCCTCCAGTGTGGCAGGAATCTCCCTGGTGGACAAGGCGTCCTTCACATGGTCTGCCAGTCCCCTCCAGTACACGGGTATAAGGACTTTATCTGGCCAATCCAGCTCAGAGACCAGAGTCCGAAATTGGACGGCAAACTGGCTGACCATGGATGAACCCTGAGTGATAGCCAACAATTGAAGAGCCGTATCGTGGGTGACACGAGGTCCTAAAAAGACCTGTTTAAGAGTGTCCAAGAAGAGAGGAGCACTCTGCACCACACGATCATCGCGCTCCCATAACGGCGTTGCCCACTCCAATGCCCTGCTCGACAAAAGGGATATGATAAAACCCACTTTCGCCCGCTCCGTGGGATAACGTGCAGCCAGAAGCTCTAGATGTATGGAGCACTGACTGACGAAACCCCGACATTGTTTACTGTCACCGGTAAACTTGTCTGGAAGTGGGAGGCGGGAAATAGTCGGAGCAGGGGTAGCAGAGGACAAACTGGCGGCGGCCACACTAGCAGCCTGAACCGCGACTGCGGTAACATCCACCGCTGAGGTTGTGCGCTCTAGAGTCGCCAACCTACCCTCCAGCTGCTGGATATACCGCTGCAGACGCTGGTCGTCCGCCATTTTACCAGCCAGACCCTGGCGCTAATATTATGTTAAGGCTGGCGGAATGCACAAAATAATATAAATAATAAGTGCGTTCGCAGCCCGGGGTCCACCGTGCAGGCGAAGCCCGCTGCTGGCAAAAAGGCGCAAGAAGCAAACTCTGTTATCCCACAGAGCTGCCAACATAAACGCCGTAATGCGCTGTGGCAATGAGTGCGAACTCTGTTACTCCACAGAGCCGCTAGAAGAGGAGCCGCAACGCTATATGGTGATGTGTGCGCACTCACTAGACACAACTGAGTGGCAAAGAAAACACGCTAGGGCGCTGACTAGCGTTGAAAGCGAACCCTGTTACGTCACAGGGCCGCTGAGAAAAAGCACTGTGTCCTGTAAGGCTCCCAGATACACAGTTAAGTGCTAAGCGCACATAAAGCGTGATCATGCACTAATGTCCTCGCGGGAGTCACCAGCAATCTATGGCGTCTGAATGCCAGACCCTGAATACGGCAATCAAACTCCTCACCGGTTATGCCGGTAATCTAGGGCATCTAGGACACCGACCCTGACCAGCTACCATACCAAATTCCTCACCGATTAAGTCGGTATTCTAGTAGCTTATTTCAGCCGGGTCCCTATCCACACATACACATGACCACACTAGCGCATAGCATACAATGATTGATATTAGCGCATGGCGGCCCAGCCATGCTACCCTTTTATAGCAACAGCTACAGGACCTTCCAGGAACAAGGACCAATGAGAAGCTGTTACAAACAAACGTAGCTACATGACCTTCCTGGCGGACCAATAGGAGCCGCTGCAGCACCTGAACATGTGACCCCTGATCTCCAATGAGAGATCTCACTCTGGGCATGCTCAGATGGGAAAACGCAGGACTTTGTCTCAAAGACGACTGCTCCAGCACTGGCTATAATAGCCGATCCAGGAAAGGCAGCAGCAAGTCACTGCACAGTAGAGGAGTGGGCAAGACGCCTGGACCGATGTCTCTGTTGAGCAGGCTCCACTGCGGCCGGAGATGAATGGGAGACCGCAGCGGGACGGGTTCGAGACTCCCCTTGTGCAGCAGCGGGAAATCGAACACTAACACACTCTGAATCAAATTTTCACGTTTAAAAAAAAAAAATAAAAATAATACAAAAATTTTTGATGCAGTGCATTTCCCACTTCCAGGCTGATCTACAGTACAAATGTCACAATTCCAAGTTAATTCCGCATGTGTCAACCAGCTAAATCTGCAGGGGGTTGAATACTACTTGTATGCACTGTATATATATATGTATTCTATGTGTGTATATCTAGTGTTTACAACTTACAAAGGGTTTTTTTTAATTCGATATTTCTGTCCCATTGACTTGCATTGGGTTTCCTGTATCGGAATCGGGTATCGCCGATACTTTTTGAGTATCGGCGATACCCAATCCGATCCGATATTTATGAATATCGGGCAGTATCGCTCAACACTAGTTATATGTATGTACAGTATGTTATGTGTTATATGTATGTTATGTGTTGTACAGTACAGACCAAAAGTTTGGACACACCTTCTCATTCAATGATTTTTCTGTAATTTCATGACTATGAAAATTGTAGAATCACATTGAAGGCATCAAAATTTTGAATTAACACATGTGGAATTATACATTACACTTTACAAAAAAGTGTGAAACAACTGAAAATATGTCTTATATTCTAGCTTCTTCAAAGTAGCCACCTTTTTCTTTGATTACTGCTTTGCACGCAGTAAAGGTGAACGGATGGACTCTACATGCCTGGTTCCCACCGTGAAGCATGTAGGAGGTGGTGTGATGATGTGGGGGTGCTTTGCTGGTGACACAGCCTCCGCCTGTCCTGAAGAAAATCGAGGGTGAAACCCAGAATTGCAGAAAAATGGAGACATCAAGGTGGCAGAGCTAGCCCTATTATTAAGAGCAAACTCCGCCAAAGGCAAAAAAGAGACCCAGTCAACTTGATCAGCAGACACAAAACATCTCAAATAAGTCTCCAAGGTCTGGTTTGTTCTCTCGGTTAGTCCATTGGTCTGAGGATGAAAAGCAGAGGAGAAAGATAATTGAACACCAAGTTTAGAACAAAATGTCCTCCAAAATCTGGAAACAAACTGGACTCCTCTGTCAGACACAATGTTCTCCGGAATGCCATGTAAAATAACCACGTGCTGAAAGAACAAAGGCACCAATTTGGAGGAGGAAGGCAACTTAGGAAATTGCAGAAGATGTATCATCTTGGAAAACCTATCACAGATTACCCAGATAACGGTCATTCTCTGAGAGACAGGGAGGTCGGAAATAAAATCCATAAAGATATGGGTTCATGGCCTCTTGGGCACAGGTAATGGCATTAACAAACCACTAGAGCGAGAGCAAGGCTTGGAATGAGAGCAAGTTCCACAGGACTGCATAAAGTCCCTGACATCACGAGACAAAGTAGGCCACCAAAAGGACCGACTCACCAAGTCTCTGTTACCAAAAATACCGAGTTGACCAGCCAACGCGGAACAATGAATCTCAGACATCACACTCTTCTTCCACTGGTCTGGGACAAACAATTTCCCAACAGGTCAGCGTTCAGGTTTATCCTCCTGATACCCCTCCAGAGCCAGTTTCAAATTGGGCGAGATGGCAGAAAGTACTACACCCTCTTTCAAAATAACAGCAGGATCAGTTAACTCAGGAGAATCCGCAAAGAAACTCCTCGAGAGGGCATCCGCCTTAACATTCTTAGTGCCTGGAAGAGAAAAAACCACAAAATTAAAACATGTGAAAAACAAGGCCCACCTGGCCTGTCTAGGATTAAGTCGCTTGGCTGATTCGAGATAAACCAGGTTCTTATGGTCCGTGAGGACCACCACCTGATGTTTGGCTCCATACAGCCAATGTCTCCACTCTTCAAAGGCCCACTTCATGGCCAATAACTCCCGATTACCCACTGTCATAATTAAGTTCAGTTGGAGAAAATTTTCGAGAGAAAAAGGCACAAGGGTTACTCTTAGAGGTCTTCGGATCCCTTTAGGACAAAACGGCACCTGCCCCAATCTCAGAAGCATCAACCTCCACCTGAAACGGCAGAGAAACATCAGGCTGCCGTAGAACAGGAGCAGAAATGAATCTCTGCTTAAGTCCTGAAATGCAGAAACTGCCTCAGGAGGCCAGTTCACCACATCGGAACTCTTTTTGGTCAAATCAGTCAATGGTTTAACAATACCGGAGAAATTAATAATAAATTTACAATAAAAATTGGCAAAACACAAAAATCTCTGAAGAGCCTTCAATATAGTAGGCTGAACCCAATCACAGATGGCCTGAACCTTGACCGGGTCCATTTCAATAACAGACGGAGACAAAATGAATCCCAGAAATGAAACCTTCTGTACGCCAAAAAGAAACTTTGATCCCTTCACATACAGTGCATTCTCTCTCAAAATCTGAAACACAGTCCGAACATGTTTCACATGAGAGTGCCAGTCATTGGAAAAAATCAAGATATCATCCAAATAAACGATCAGAAATTATCCACAAAATCCCTGAAAATATCATTCATAAAGGATTGGAAGACAGAAGTGGCATTAGTAAGCCCAAAAGGCATCACTAGGTACTCAAAATGCCCTTCTGGGGTATTAAACGCCGTCTTCCATTCATCCCCGTGCTTAATGCGAATAAGGTTATATGCCCCCATGAGGTCAAGCTTGGTAAACCAACTAGCACTTTTCACTCCGGAAAATAGGTAAGAAATCAAGGGTAACGGATATTGATATTTAACAGTGATTTTATTCAGGAGGCGATAGTCAATACATGGCCTCAATGAACCATCCTTTTTGGCCACAAAGAAAAAACCGGCGCCCAAGGGTGAAGAGGATGGTCTGATATGACCCTTCTCCAAAGACTCCTTGATATAAGATCGCATAGCATCGTGTTCAGGTGCAGATAAATTACAAAGGCGACCTTTAGGAAATTTACCACCAGGCACTAACTCAATAGCCCAATCATAGCTCCTGTGAGGAGGTAAGGATGCAGACTTACTCTCACTAAACACATCAGAAAAATCAGTCAAAAAGTCGGGGACATCCTGAGACTGGGGAGAGGCAGAAAGAACAGGAGTGTCAGTATTAACACATTGGCAGCCCCAACTGGTCACAGACACAGATTTCCAATCCAAAACAGGAATATGAGTCTGTAACCAAGGGAAACCCAGTACAATAATGTCATGCAGATTATGCAACACCAGAAATTTGCAACTCTCCTGATGATCTGGTTCAACCCTCATTATCACCTAAGTAGAAAACTGGGGTTTATTCTCCACCAAAGGGGTAAAATCAATGCCCAGCAAAGGAATAGACTTCTGCAGGGGTATCATGGGAAACCCACAACGTTTGGCAAAGTCTAAATCCATCAGGTTAATAGCTGCTCCTGAATCAGCAAAAATCTGAGCCGAAAATGTGGACAGGGAGCAGATCAGGGTAACAGTCAACAGAAATTTAGCCTGAACACTACCCAAGACAACTGAGCGTGCAAAACGTCTTCCCCGCTTAGGACAGACGGAAATAGCATGACAAGCGTCACCACAGTAGAAACATAACCCATTGCGCTTTCGAATCTCATGACGCTGAGCCCCAGAAGTCACTCCATCACACTGCATGGGCTCAGGAGCTGGCTCACAAGGCAACACTATCTCACGCATACCTCTGCGTTCACGCAAACGTCTGTCAATTTGAATAGCCAAAGACATAGAATCATTGAGACCAGAGGGAACAGGAAATCCCACCATAACGTCCTTTACATTTTCTGACAGACCCTTCCGAAAAAGGGCTGCCAAAGAATCATCATTCCATTTGGTCAGGACTGCCCACTTTCGTAATTTCTGACAGTACAGCTCAGTGGCTTCACTACACTGATTTAATGCCAATAAGGTCTTTTCAACTTGATCAGTGACATTAGGTTTATCGTATAATAACCCCAGAGCCTGAAAAAATACATCAACATCATTCAAAACAGGATCCCCAGGTGTCAGGGAAAAAGTCCAATCCTGAGGGTAGCCGCGCAGCAGAGAGATGACAATTTGAACCTGCTGTGCTGTGTTCCCTGAAGACTTAGGCTTCAAGGCAAAAAACAACTTACAGTTATTTTTGAAATTCAGAAATTTAGACCGATCTCACCCAAAAATAAATCTGGTATGGGGATCCTAGGTTCCACAACCGGCAAGCTAGCAAGATAGGTAGCAATGATCTGAACCTCAGCGGCAAGCCGCTCCACACGGCCAGACAACTGTGTAAGCTCCATTGAGGACAGAAAAAAAAATCCTCCTCAGCACCCAGAGAAAAAGAGGGAAAAAATGCAACACACAGAAAAAAACATTTCTGACAACTCCCTTTTTTTTCTCCTTTTTTACTATTTTTCCCTTCTGTTGAGTACCATATCATTTTCAGTTAGGCCGGTAATACTGTTATGTTTCGGTAGCTGAGGAGAAATAGCAAAAAATAGCCAAAGTAGCAATACACCAGAGAGGCTGGAAACTACTGGGTTGCAGAACTCTAAACTAACCGCAACACTAGAATTAGCCGTGGAGCGTACCTACGGTGTTCCTAGACGCCTCGTCACAGCCGGAGAGATAGCTACACCTAAAGACAGAAAGATGAAAGCTAACTGCCCCGTAGCAGAACCTCCAAAGAAATAGGAAGCCCCCAAACATGTAATGGCGGTTAGACAAGAAGAAAATATGAACACAGACAAAAAATAGAATGAGCAAACGCTGGGGCCCAATACTGTATAGATAGAAAAGTATAGGAAAGAATTCTGACTGCAACCCAAAAAACCCTGACAAAAATACCAACACTTCTGATTAACAAAAAACCTGAGATCACACGATCTCTACCACCTAAATCAGATCTCTGGTGTAACACACAGCTATTCAGTAAATTAAAAGCGAGACAGGAACAGAGCAAAAGTGCAAACACAAAATGAGCACAAATGCAGTGCCAGGCCCCAAAAGGGGACCAGGCTGAAGTACACAGCAAGTCAGCAAGCAAGCAAGGAAAATCCAACCAGAAGAAAAAAAAACAGTCAATCACTTATCTGAATGATAGCAGGAATGCAAGCTGAGTTCAAACCAAGACCTGGAAGAACAATTGATTACCGGCAAGGCTGATGGGAGTTCAGGTCACTTATTTCAGACCATTCGGACCCAGCTGAAAGCCATTCAGCAATTGGTTCATTACCTTCAGCAACCACCGGAGGGAGCCCCAGCTCCGAAGTTGCCTCCAACATGTTCACAATACCCTAGGCTGCATACAGCTGTACGCTTGTGATACTGTACCCTTTTTCTGCTTTTTATATTCTGGTCTAATCCATACTAAGCCTGTGAGCTTCTGTGTGTTACTCTGGAAATATATGCGGAGATTTACAAGTTTTTCACTATACTATATACACCTGGTGTCTGGTGATACAGTACCATTTTTCTGCTTTTTATATTCTGGTCTAATCCATACTGAGCCTGTGAGATTCTGTGTCTGACTCTGGAAATATAAACAGAGATTTACAATTATCCCTAGACTGTATACAGCTTTACGCTTCTGATACATTACCATTTTTCTGCTTTTTAAATTCTGGTCTAATCCATACTGAGCCTGTGAGCGTCTGTGTGTTACTCCTGAAATATATACGGAGTTTTGAAATTACTCCAACACTGTATACAGCTGTTCCCTTTTTCTGCTTTTTATATTCTGGTATATCTCCATACTGAGCCTGTCAGAGTCTGTGTCTGACTCTGGAAATATATACTGGGATTTAAAATTACACCAACACTATATACAACTGGTATCTTCTGAGACAGTACCATTTTTCTGCTTTTTATATTCTGGTCTAATCCATACGGAGTCTGTGAGTGTCTGTGTGTTACTCTCGAAATACAGACGAAGATTTAGAATTTTCCCCTTCACCATATACAGCTGTACGCTTCTGATACAGTACCATATATCTGCTGGTATTTTGCGTACATTTTCCCAAACATGAGGAAGTATGGTGGAAGAGGACACGGACGTGGGCGTGGGGGGTCAGTTGGTACTGATGGTGGTGGTGATGCATCTGCTGGTAGTGCCAAAAGCACAATAGCACCTAAGGCAGGAGGTTTTGAGCCTGAGTCATTGTCTGGCTCAAGAAGGCCTGGAAGGCTCTCTTTTCTGGGAGTAGGTAAACCGCTTTTAAAGCCGGAGCATCAGGAACAGGTTTTGTCTTACATTGCCGAAACAGCCTCCAGCTCTATCGCCCCCTCTTCTGATGTTTCAAAAAATGTAAGCACTGAGTCATCAGTGCAGGCTCCTAGTCAGGAACAACACCTTTCCTAGTGTCCTTCACACCACCAAAAGTGAAAGATGCGGCAGGCCACACTTCAGATTATTCCATGGAGCTCTTTTCACATACCATGTCTGGGTTATCAAGTCAAATTCTGAATTCCCCAGTCCAACATGAATCTGACATGGAGTGCTCTGATGCACAGCCACTGCTAGATGATTCTGCTGGTACATTCACCCAGAGCACTACATTGCCTCCGCAGTCTACTGAGCCAGAATCTGACCCTGATGAAACTCAGGTGCCCGTTCCCGCATACTATACCACCTTACACGGTGACACAGAGGAAGGTGCAGATGAAATTGAAGAGGAGGTGATGGATGACCCAGTTGTTGACCCGGATTGGCATCCATTGGTGGAAGAGGATGCCACTGGCAATAGCTCAGAAGAGGAGAAGGATCCGCAGCAGGCATTGACATCGCAGCAGCGGTCATCTGGAAGGCCCATAGCAGTCCAAAAACGTTGTAAAAAAACAAAAAGAGTTGCAGGACAGCTTGGCCAGACAGTTAAATTAGCACAGTGAGCAAGCCCTGAAAATTTATACCAAAAGTAGGAAGAGTGCAGTGTGGCACTTTTTTTTCCAAAATCCTAATGATGAAGCAAAGGTTATCTGTAAGAAGTGCGGAAGGACCTTTAGCCGAGGGAAAAATCTCCGAAATTTGAATACTAGTTGCATGCTTAGACATTTAATCAACATGCACTTGCAAGCGTGGACGGACTACAAAACCTCAGGTAGCACATGTTCACCTGCTCTGACTGAAAGTAGTCACCAATGCTCCATCGCTTCCCCCACTGTAAGCCCACCGGTTAGCACACCACCAGCAAGAAATGTTGAGGTGTCGTCGCAAGGCCAAAGCAGTCAGGAAATCACAATGTTTTTGCAACGAAAGACTGAATCTAGGCCATCACCACCACCACCACCATCACCAACCCCCTCTCAGTCCGTCATGTACACCGCTAGTTCACCCATATGCAGCTCTCAAGTCCAGCTCACCCTAGCAGGCACAATGAGTATGACAAGAAAGTACTCATCCTCTCATCCGCGTACACTGGCTTTGAACGCTTACATTGCCAAACTTATCTCACTAGAGATGATGCCCTTCCATTTGGCTGAAAGCACAGCGTTCTGAGAGCTTATGGCCTACGCTGTCACACGCTACGACCTACCCAGCCGGCACTTCTTTTCTAGAAAAGCCATCCCTACCCTCCACCTGCATGTAAAAGATCGCATTGTCCATGCACTCAAACAATCAGTGAGTGGAAAGGTGCCCCTCACAACAGATGCATGGGCCAGAAGGCATGGGCCAGGGCCGTTACGTGTCCATCACTGAGCACTGGGTGAATGTTGTGGATTCAGGGTCCACAGGGGACAGCGGCAGTGGAAATTGCTGCCTAGCCCACGGTATAGGCAACAGTTGGCTGTAGGTATTCGACCCGTCTTCTCCTCCTGAAGTGAAAGCTCGTCGATAGAGCGCAGTCGCACGAGCACTCCATCCGCAGCTGCCAGTGTTGCACACGAGGTGTTCCACTATCGAACAGCTAGTGGTTACCATCAACAGGCTGTTTTAAAGATGATGTCTTTGGGCGACAACAGACACAACGCGGAGGTACTGGCTGACTACTTGAAGCCGTAATTTTGTGGCGGATATAGTCCTGGCAAAACTCGGACACATTCCTTGCCTGGCTCACATCTTCAACCTAGTGGTGCAATGCTTCCTAAATAATTATCCGGAGTTACCAGCCCTGCTCCACAAGGTGCGAAGACTGTGCTCGCACATCCGTCGCTCGACCGTAGTCTCCAGTCTTATGCAGAGGCTGCAGCGATCGCTCCACCTCCCCAAGCACTGCCTAATCATAGATGTTGCAACAAGGTGGAACAACACCATGCACATGGTTGAGAGGCTGTGCGAACAGAGGCAGGCTGTAATGCATTTGTGGGAGGATACACGGGCAGGCAGTTTGAGGGCAGACATCGAGTTGTCGTGTGTGCAGTGGTCAAAGCTGAAAGACCTCTGTAAAGTCCTTCAGTGTTTTGAGGAATGCACATGGCTGGTAAGCGCAGACGACGCCATCATAAGCATGAACATCCCTCTTATGCATCTGCTCATGCAAACTTTGACACACGGTAAGGATCAGGCGTCTGCAGTGGAGGAGGAAGAGGAGGAGGGAAGCCTTGATGACAGTCAGGCATTGTCTGCTCAGGGAACTGTCCTGGACGAGGTGGAGAGAGAGGAGAAGGAGGATGAGGAGATGATTATTTTGGGGAGGAGGATGCTTCTCTGGGGGCAAGAGAAAATGTTGGCTTGTCAAGGTCAGGTACAGGGTTTGTGCGTGACTGGAGGGATGTGAATTTGGCAGAAAGTGCTCCTCCACCCACCACTGGCAGTGCATCATTGACATCTGGAACATTGGCCCAAATGTGTGATTATGTCTTGCGGATCCTAAAAAGGGACCCCCGCATTGCCAAAATTATGAAGGATGACGACTACTGATTGGCAAGCATCCTCGATCCACGCTGTTAAGGCAAATTACAGAACATCATGCCTCAAGAGAACCTAGAGGTAATATTGGCAACAAACAAGCAACTCTGGTAAACCGTTTGTTAGAGGCATTCCCAGCACACAGCAGCTGTGCAGGTTCTACCACGAGCCATACTGCACCAAATGGAAGAGGTGTTCGTGGTGCACACAGCCGAAGTGGCGTTGGACACAGGGGTTTCATGACCATGTTGTGGACTGACTTATTGAGTAGCGCTCACACGACTGATAATACTGAATCGATTGCAACAGACAGGAAACAGCAGTTGTCAACTATGGTTCAAAATTATCTCTCTTCCCCTATCGTTGTTCTCCCTCACAGTTCATTCCCCCTTGACTACTGGACCTGTAAACTGGACTCCTGGCCTGAATTGGCACAATATGCTTTACAGGAGCTCGCTTGCCCTGCTGGTAGTGTACTATCAGAAAGAGTCTTCAGTGCAGCTGGATCAATCTTGACAGAAAGAAAGACCCGGCTGTCGACCCAAAATGTTGGTGATCTCACCTTCATAAAAATAAACCATGCCTGGGTTTCAAAGGATTTTGTACCACCTTCCCCTGATGACACATAGGTTACAAGCAAAATGGCTCGCTTTGTCCTGCTCTTCCTCCGACTTCTCCAATTCCTCCATTTGCAGCTGGTGAACGTCCAGCCTACACCTCAACATATGCCAGTTTTTCCATCTCCCTAACTGGGCTGTACCCCCCAGGGCCGGCGTCAGCACCTTGGGCAGTGGGGCAAGTACCGGTGCTCTGAGCAGGTGGGGGGCCCACTCGTGGGTGACGGCACTGGCACAGGGCACCTCATAGTTCGCAAAAGTGTCTCTGATAGTGGGGGGGCCCACTCGCCGTCAGACACACCGGCATACTATGAGGGGACATGTGCCAGTGCCGTCGTCCACGAGTGGGCCCCCTGTTTGCTCATGGCCCCAGCACTTGCAATAATTACCTCTCCCTGCTCCACCGCGGTGTCGTCTTCTGAAATTCCTGACAGTGACATTCAGGTCAGAGAGCGCGATGACATCATGTCTGTACGCCCTCTGCCTGAACAGTCCAAGTGCAGAGAGCTGGAAGATGGCGACGCAGAGGAGTCCAGAATAGAGCAGTGCCAAGGAAGGAGAGGTATTTAATTTTTTTAATGTTTGGAGCAATATATGGGGAGCATTATACACTGGAGAATTATATATGGGGCCCATCATACACTTGAGCATCATAGATAGTGCCCATTATACACTGGAGCATTATAAATGGGGCCCATTATATATGGAGCATTATATAGGCTCATCAAACACTGGAGCATCATATACGGGGCTCATCATACACTGGAGCATTGTAAATGGAGCCCATCATACACTGGAGCATCATATACGGGGCCCATTATACACTGGAGCATCATCCATGGGGCCCATCATATACTGGAGCATCATATGGGGCCCATTATATGGAGCATTATATTGGCCCATCATACACTGGAGCATCATCCATGGGGCCCATCATACACTGAAGAATTATAAATGGGGCCCATCAGACACTGGAGCAACATATACGGGCCCATTATAGACTGGAGCATTATAAATGGAGCCCATTATATATGGAGCATTATATAGGCCCATCATACACTGGAGCATCATCCATGGGTCCCATCATACACTGGAGCATTATAAATGGGGCCCATTATATATGGAGCATTACATAGGCCCATCATACACTGGAGCATCATCCATGGGGCCCATCATATACTGGAGCATTATAAATGGTCCCCATCAGACACTGGAGCAGAATATACGGGGCCCATTATACACTGGAGCATTATAAATGGGGCCCATTATATATGGATCAATATATAGGCCCATCATACACTGAAGCATCATCAATGGGGCCCATAATATACTGGAGCATCATACGGGGCCCATTATACACTGGAGCATCATCCATGGGGCCCATCATATACTAGAGCATCATATGGGGCTCATTATATATGGAACATTATATAGGCCCATCATACACTGGAGCATCATCCATGGGGCCCATCATGTACTGGAGCATCATATGGGGTTCATTATTTATGGGGCATCATATAGGGTATGGAGCATCATATGGAGCACTTATTGGGCCTATTCTTTATAGAGCATTATATGGAGCCCATTCTGCATGGAGCAATATATGGGGCCCATCATATACTGTATGGAGCTTTATATGTGACTCATTATACTGTATGGAGCAATATGTGGGACTCATTATACTCTATGGGGACCGTCCTATACTGTATGGCACATAATATGGGGACCATCATATACTGTAGCATTATATAGAGCTCATCATATACTGTATGGAACATTATATAGGAACAATTATTTTATATGGAGCAATATATGGGGCTCATTATTCTGTATGGTGCACTATGTGGTGGCCATAATACTGTATGGAGGAATATACTGTCCGGTTTTTGAACTATTGTAGAATTTAAAATACATATCAGTCATGTAATGTAAGAAGTAAAGTATTTGTCATTGTACTATACCTATATTTCTGTGCCGTATCGGAGCATCATGAATTGTGGTATGTGTTAAAGGGGCCCACTGACACTCTTTTGCCCGGGGCACACGAAAACCGGGAGCCAGCCCTACCCCTTTAGCCAAATAACCCCCAGTTTTCAAAGCGTAACTATGATTATAAAGTAAATTAAGGTTGCCAAGCTCAAGTAATAAGAATTGATGTCGTTGGCATTGAAATGGGCACTGTAGGGTGTTTACTGTCCTCCACTCCCTGCCGATTTTGCTTCCCCATTGACTTGCATTGGGTTTTGTGCTTCAGTCGGACCTCCGACTTTTCCCAATAGTCGGCCGATTTCGTTCGACTCGACTTTTGAGAAAGTCGGGTTTCATGAAACCCGACTCGACCCTAAAAAAGGCAAAGTCGCTCATCTCTACATGTGAGCATTAGGCATTGCTCGGTTCGAGTAACGGGCATTTTGGTGCTCTCTTATCTCTAAGTTATATTTCACTTTGCACAAAGTTGCATCATTTTGTTGCATTTTATAAAAAAAAATATATGTGATTGAAGCACATATCATAGAATCATAGAATGGTAGAGTTGGAAGGGACCTCCTGGGCCTTCTGGTCCAACCCCTGCTCAAAGCAGGATTCTCTAAATCATCCCAGACAGAT
Organism: Oophaga sylvatica; assembly: GCA_033576555.1. Classification (NCBI taxonomy): domain Eukaryota; kingdom Metazoa; phylum Chordata; class Amphibia; order Anura; family Dendrobatidae; genus Oophaga; species Oophaga sylvatica. The sequence continues at coordinate 55,895 of JARQOD010001794.1, read as the reverse complement.
GTCTATCCAGCCTCTGTTTGAAGACTTCCATTGAAGGAGAACTCACCACCTCTTGTGGCAGCCTGTTCCACTCATTGATCACCCTAACTGTCAAAAAGTTTTTTCTAATATCTAATCTGTGTCTCCTCCCATTCAGTTTCATCCCATTGCTTCTAGTCTTTCCTTGTGCAAATGAGAATAAAGATGATCCTTCTACAATGCGACAGCCCTTGAGATATTTGTAGACAGCTATTAAGTCTCCTCTCAGTCTTCTTTTTTTCAAGCTAAACATTCCCAAATCCTGCAACCGTTCCTCATAGGACATGGTTTGCAGACCGGTCACCATTCTGGTGGCTCTTCTCTGAACTTGCTCCAGTTTGTTGATGTCTTTTTAAAATGTGGTGCCCAAAACTGGACACAGTATTCCAGATGAGGTCTGACCAAAGAGGAGTAGAGGGCAATAATGACCTCACGTGATCTAGACTGTATGCTTCTGTTGATACATCCTAGAATTCATATGTGAGACAATGCTCATTTTTTTCATCAACTTATGAAAAGACTTTATTTCAAAACTATGTGTAGAACCTAACCTCAACAATTATTGCATTCTCTTGGCTCAATATTCAAAATTTGCAAAGTAGCACACACGAAAACCAATAAGAAATTATTTTTACAGAAAAAAATTAATTGCAGAAATTGACGAATTAGAAGAATTTAGAAAATTCTGGAACAGTGTGAGCCAAAAAACCTGGCTCACGTTGTTCAACACATTTTCACATTGTATGACATTGAGATGTACCGTATATACTCGTGTATAAGCCGAGATTTTCAGCACCTTTTTTCGTGCTGAAAATGCCCCCTCGGCTTATACACGAGTCATAGGGCAGAAACCAGCGGGGGAGGGGATGCCGCGGCAGGAGCCGGTGGCTGGGATCATACTCACCCCTCCCCGTGCCATCGCTGAGCGTCCCTGCAATCCTGCGTTCTCCCCGTCTTCCTGCAGCTCTTCAGCACTGAGCGGTGATGTAATACCCGCTCATTAAGGACATGTAATATGGACGCGACGCCACTCCCATGGGCGTTGCCTCCATATTCATGGCCTTAATGAGCGGTATTACATCACCGCTCAGTGCTGGAGAGAGCTGCAGGAAGACGGGGAGAACGCAGGATTGCAGGGACGCTCAGCGATGGCACGGGGAGGGGTGAGTATGATGGAGGAGAGGACAAGGAGCACGGAACAGGACGGGGGGGAGAACGGTGGACGGGGGAAGCATAGAGGAGGACGGGGGAAGCTGGAGCAGGACGGGGGAAGCATGGAGGAGTACAGGGGGAGAACGGGGGACGGGGAAGCATGGAACAGGACGGCGGGGAGATCGGTGGACGGGGGAAGCATAGAGGAGGACGGGGAAGCATAGAGGAGGACGGGGAGGACGGGGGAAGCATGGAGCAGGACGGGGGGGAGATCGGTGGATGGGGGAAGCGTGGAGGAGGACGGGGGAAGCATGGAGCAGGACAGGGGAGGATGGAGGGCACAGCGGAGGACGGAACAGGAGGGGGGGAGTACAGAGGAGAATGGGGGAGCACAGAGCTGGATGAGGGAGCAAGGAGCAGGACGGGGGCAGCACAGAGCAGGAGGGCAGTTTATACACCGGCTTATACATGAGTCAATAATTTTTCCCAGTTTTTTGTGGCAAAATTAGGGGGGTCGGCTTATACACGGGTCGGCTTATACACGAGTATATACGGTAGTCTAAACAGAGAAGAGCCATGCTTTAAAGGGAACCTGTCAAAGATTCATGCTGATCAAACCACAGACCGTATGAATCGGCACAATCGCAGCAATGTATATTTTTCTTTTTAATAAACCAGTGTTTCAGAGAGAATGTAGTTAGAAGATGTCAATGTGCATGGAGCTAAGTGAGGGTCCAGAACAGTGAATGCTCTGTCTTTGATCCCAGGCCATTGCGTTATAAAGAATAATATACCTGGTTCACAGCTGTGACTGATCATACAACCTGGCACTTATTCTTAAAATGACCCTTCATATTTTTTTTTCCAACATGTTTTATTGATTTAAAGAGTATTACATTACAATATATTCATATAAATCATTAAAGTTACAAGCTTGTTTGACAGGTGTGAAACTCAAGATAATGATTTAAGGAACAAAACTACGAAGTAGGTCATACAAAATTGAAGATAATAAGCTTGTAAACTCTTGTTTAGAAGGTACAATACTCTTAAATGTCCCCCCCACCTACCTCCACCCTCCCACCCCCCCAACATATAAATCTCTGAAACATTCCTGCATTCGATTAGTAATCAACAAGCTTAAGGAATAGGATCATGTCCACTAATTTTCTGAAGAAGATACCACTGAGTGTTTTCAAACTGTGTCCTTAGTTTGTCCCTAGTGTCTTGAGATAATGAAGGGATAAATAATGACCATGTGCTTAGAAATTTCCGGTCAATTTCTCTTTATTTGTCAAAGTATCTAGCCAGTCGATTCGAAAGATATACGTTAATTTAGAGTATATGAGAGACTTGGGTGGTGGCAAAGGATCTAGCCAGTGCTGTAATATACTTTTCATGGTAGCTGAGGCCCATATTATCAACATGACCTTAACATGCTTGGGGAATTTGTGTTGAGAACTGTCTATAATGTTAAATATTGCCCATTGCGGAGTCAGAGGAAACACTATCCCGCCAAGATTCTGTAGTTCGGCATGGATAGATTGCCACAATTTCTGCCGTTTGGGACATCCCCACATGTGATGAAGTAAGTCTGTGTTTCTTGTCCCACATTTGGAACAGGCGAATGTGCCCTCTGGAGACATCCTAGACTTAATGTGTGGAGTAATATAAGCTATATGAAGAAGTAATAAAGACATGTCTGTATAACTGCTGGAGGGGATCACCTTCCGTTGCAATAATGTGGCGTCTAAGATTTCACCGACTGTGATGTTCTGTAGATCATTAACCCATCGTGCTGGACCTGTCGTTTTGCCTTCCCAAGATCCATGCTTACGCAACAGTGTGTAAATACTGCTTGTCGAGGCTAATTGCATTCTGGCGGTCCTAATGAAACCATCAAAAACGTTCCTCACTCCCTCTCTACCCCCCCACGGCCATGCTCTTCAAGATTAAACTTCTTGCTTGAAGAAAAAGGAATGGCTTGTTAACAAATGATGGGTAACATTGTGCTGCTATGTCAAATGTGAGCATAGAGAATCTATCATCTAGAAGATCAGCAGCCAATATGCAACCCTGCCCAGCTAGTTCAATGTAGGGTAAGGGTGGTTTACCTCCCATAAAGCCCGGGTTACCCATGAAGGGCACAAAAGGAGAGATATTGCCTCTCAGGTGACAAAGTTTCCTACACCTCCTCCACGTCTGTATTGTTTGCCATAAGGTGGGATGGATTCTTATGTCCGCAATAAGGTCCTCGTTGGTCATATGTAATAAAGCTGGTAATGAGATATGGGGACTTAATTGTTGGTCTAAGAGTACGTTTGCTGAAATGTGAGTTGCCTCTCAACCAATCGATAATATATCTGAAATTTGCTGCTAGATTGTACTTTGCAATGTCTGGGAAATTGATGCCACCCTCCTCCTTAGGGGCTTGTAGTTTGATAAGACCTATTCTTGTACGCTTTTTGTCACCCCAAATGAAATTCCTAAAAGCAGTATTTAGAGTTTTAACATCAGCACGTGTCAACAAATTAGGAAGTGTTTGGAAAATATACAATAATTTTGGAAAAATTATCATCTTAATTAAGTGACATTTACCGGAAAAAGATAAAGATAAATGTTTCCAGGAGTTTAGAAGGTGCAGTATGGATGTGATTAGGGGTCTAATATTAATGTGAGTATTTGATAGATGTTGTGCTCCATTGGAAGGGAAGTGTTGAGTTATTTAATTTTCCTTGCTCAAACAAGGCCAAGGCCTCTGATTTATTATAATTTATTTTAAAACCTGAGCACTTTCCAAAATGATTTAAGGCCTCCATGATAACTGGAATTGCCGCCTTGGGATTGGAGATAAATAGGAGTATATCGTCGGCAAATGCCGCAATTTTAAGTGATGTGGAGCCTACCTCTATGCCCCTATATATTGCAGAATTTTGGAGGGTTCTGAGTAAAGGATCTAAAGCAAGGTTAAAAAGCAAAGGCGACAAGGGGCAGCCCTGACGTGTTCTTCTTTGGACTTCAAACGTGGAGGAGAATATGCCATTTATGGCCAGCCTGGACACCGGGTTTTTATATAACAACTTTATCGCCTCACAGAACCATGGGCCAAAGTTTCTAAATTCCAGGATGTCGAAAAGATAATCCCATGCGACCCTGTCAAACGCTTTGTCAGCATCCAGGCTGACCACAATAGACTCTAGACAACCATGAGATTTGCTAAGGGAAATGACTCCCAAAGCCGTCCGTATGTTGTATGTTATGGATTTACCGTGGACAAACCCAATTTGTTGAGGCAATATTAGGTTAGGGATTATTTTTTGCACTCTATTTGCTAATATTTTTGTGAAGATTTTAAAGTCAGAATTGAAAAGCGATATTGGTCTATATCCTTCCACTAGTGAAGGATCTTTGCCCGATTTGGGGAGCACTATTATGTCAGCTTCATTGAAATGGTCCGGGAGCTGCCCCGACCGAACCAACTGGTTAAAGACGTCACAGAGATGTGTCCCTCTCACAGCAGCGCCGCTGAATGACGTCATCATTCAGCGGCCGGCTGTGGCAGTGAGCGTGCGGATGTCGGACAGGTGAGATGTTTGTGTGTGTGTCTGTGTATGTGTCTCTGTGTGTATGTAGTGCGATGCTTTGTGTGTGTGTGTGTGTGTGTGTCTGCTGTATGTGTGATGGTAGTGGGGGAGGGCAGTGATGATGATGATGGGGAGGCAATGATGATTGATGATGATGGGCAGGCAATTACATTGCTGTGGAGACAATGATGATTATGGGCAGGCATTGATGATGATGGGCAGGCATTGATGATGATGGGCAGGCAGTGATGATGATGGGCAGGCAATGATATTGATGGGGAGACAATGATGATTATGGGCAGACATTGATGATGATGGGCAGGCAACGATGATGATGGGCATGCATTGATGATGATGGGCAGGCATTGATGTTGATGGGCAGGCAGTGATATTGATGGGCAGGCAGTGATGATGATGGGCAGGCATTGATGTTGATGGGCAGGCAGTGATGATGATGGGCAGGCATTGATGTTGATGGGCAGGCAGTGATGATGATGGGCAGGCACTGATGATGATGGGCAGGCAGTAATGATAATGGGCAGGCAGTGATGATGATGTCCAGGCATTGATGTTGATGGGCAGGCAGTGATGATGATGGGCAGGCATTGATGATGATGGGCAGTAGTGTTGAGCATTCCGATACCGCAAGTATCGGGTATCGGCCGATATTAGCTGTATCGGAATTCCGATACTTAGTTCCGATATTTTTCATATATCGTATACCGGAATCGGAAGTTCCCATAATTCTTTGAGAGGCAATGTGATTATAGTCAGCCAATGAGGAATCCTAAGAAGTGTGGGCACATCCTGTACTGCTGCGGTCATGTTAACTAATGGCATGGCTGTGATTGGATGCTGAAATGATGTCAGAATGCAGTATAAAAGGCGCCGCCGCCATTTTAGCGTCACTGTGCTGTGAACTCAGTTAGGGAAAGAACGCTGCTCTGCTGACTCTGAGGGACAGTTAGAGATTGCGATTTAGTGTACTGTGCTTTAGGCAGGCTAGTTTACCACCGGCTGTGTAAAGCTTCCTTTTGCCTGCAGTGTTGTTTCAACAGCTCTGCAAGGTGTGTGTGAGTGCAGGTGACGCTGCAGTTTGCTCTGTATGCAACGCTGTCTGTAGGCATCTGCACGTGTCACTCACAGACTCTTTTTTTTTTCTTCAGTGTAATTCTTGCTGCTCTATGTAATTGAAATAATAGTGTGACGTGCTTCCATCCGTATACAATACCTTGGTTGCAAACACTATAGAAGTACAGAAAGGAGCCTTTCACAGCAAGTGAACAGTTGTGTTTCAGTGTTCACTGCAGTCTGTGATTTTTTATTTTTTTTTTTTGAGTGCAGATCACGCTCCAGTTACTTCAACTAATGCTGCGTGTACTCTGCTGAGCGTCTGTCACTGGCTCATCCTTGTAATTTTTCAAAAATTGCTGATGCTTTCTTCTATTTTAAATTTACAAACATCTATTAGTGTGACGCTCTTCCATCAAAATACAATACATTGCTTGCAAACGTAATAGAAGTCCACAAAAAGGCCTTTCACAGCAAGTGAACAGTTGTGTTTCAGTGTTCACTCTAGACTGAGCTTTAATTTTTTTGTAGGAGTGTAGATCCCGCTCCACTTACTTCAACCACCGCAGCGTGTACTCTGCTGAGTGTCTGTCACTGGCTCATCCTTGTAATTTTTCAAAAATTGCTGATGCTTTCTTCTATTTTAAATTTACAAACATCTATTAGTGTGACGCTCTTCCATCAAAATACAATACATTGCTTGCAAACATAATAGAAGTCCACAAAAAGGCCTTTCACAGCAAGTGAACAGTTGTGTTTCAGTGTTCACTCTAGTCTGAGCTTTAATTTTTTTGTAGGAGTGTAGATCCCGCTCCACTTACTTCAACCACCGCAGCGTGTACTCTGCTGAGTGTCTGTCACTGGCTCATCCTTGTAATTTTTCAAAAATTGCTGCTGCTTTCTTCTATTTAAAATTTACAAAAATCTATTAGTGTGACGCTCTTCCATCAAAATACAATACATTGCTTGCAAACATAATAGAAGTCCACAAAAAGGCCTTTCACAGCAAGTGAACAGTTGTGTTTCAGTGTTCACTCTAGTCTGAGCTTTAATTTTTTTGTAGGAGTGTAGATCCCGCTCCACTTACTTCAACCACCGCAGTGTGTACTCTGCTGATTGTCTGTCACTGGCTCATCCTTGTAATTTTTCAAAAATTGCTGCTGCTTTATTCTATTTTAAATTTACAAAAATCTATTAGTGTGACGCTCTTCCAGAGGACAGCGTTTGTTGGCCAGTTGTGAGTCTGCAGCACATGGTTGATTTCATGCTGCACTGCCTGAGAAACGACCGCCGCATCGGCCACATTCTCACCACGTCAGATTATTGGGTGTACACCCTCCTAGACCCTCGTTACCGGGACAACTTACAAAGCCTCATCACACCGTTGAACCGGGACCGTAAAATGCTGGAGGACCAAGACACACTGTTGAAATCCATAATGTTCTCCATTCCAGCCGAGAGCGCTGCTGCTGCTACTGCTTTACAAAGCAGCTCTGTGCGTAGAGGCATTGTAGACACCTCTGCAACAAGAGGGAGCACAAGCAGCGCCTCTGCACAGGGCAAGAGCTGTATGTTACAAATGTGGCGAAGTTTTGTGACAGTGCCACCAAGGTGTACACCATAGTGATGGGAAATCTAGTTAATTTTGTTGATTAGTTCACCATGAACTAGTTCACTGAAAAGATAAGTTCAAAAGATTAGTTCATTTAGTTCATTTAGTTCAGTTTTTCTCCACCCTATCCTGTGAGGAGCTGATAGGAAATGCATCATGTGACCTCTGAACTAAATGAACTAGATGAACTGCTGAACAAAATGTTCTATTGAGAATGACTCAGGACAGCCTAGTTCAATCTGATGCCTCTGACTGAGCCCAGCAGTGCCACATAATGATTGTGTATGAGGGGGCTGAGAAGCAGTTCAGCATCCACCATTTTAAGAACAGAACAGGGGTCAGTTTTAAAGATTTTAGCAAGACTGATCTTCTAGGCTTGAGGCATGAACTACACACAGAAACACTCTCTCTTATACACACATATGAGCTGTGTCTGTGTACTGTGTGTGCAATTTCATTTTTTATTAATAATATTATTATTACTGTTATATTTGTATTTGATGTGTGGTATGCCTTGGAGGTGCTGGCTTGCCCTGCTGCCAGTGTATTATCTGAGCGCGTCTTTAGTGCTGCAGGTGGTGTACTAACAGACCGTCGCATGCGACTATCCTCAGACAATGTAGACCGGCTTATTTTTCTGAAAATGAACAAGGCATGGATCTCACCTGAATTTGCCTGTCCGTTTTCAGATTAAATAACTGTTTGCCAACGTTTTCCAAGTCTCCTGTTATGTTCATCTTTCTACCACCTGAACTCTACTCCCTGGGCTACAACACTGCCAGTCACAGGGGAATGATCATTTACAAAACAAAATGTTATCCCAACAAATAGTAGCGCAACGACTCCAGTGCCCACTTTATCGCCAGGCACTCTCTCTCTACAATGCTGTCTCTGTTTTTTGATGGAGTAAGTTTTCGACTCAGGAAACTAATGGGATGCTCCTCCCCGTTAAGCTCCAGTCCTGAGACAACACGGCACCCATACCTACCTCTGACGCATCAGTCTGGACAATGAATTCTCTTTTGAACTCGGGTGTGCTCAAAACTGGTGACCCACACAGTGCCCCTTTTATTGCCCCTGTTGATGACCCCTTGCTGATTTATTAACCGGCTACACCAGATCCATGGGTATTCTCTCAAACTGGACCTCTAAAATTTTTAATGGCACCAAGGGACTCACTAAATGAGGCTGAGGACTGTGTACCTGGCGCATGCGACAAGAGTTACAATACCGTTTAACTTCTTGATAGACCCCCTGCCAGTAAAACCGTTGTATAATTCTGTGTAGGGTTTTCTTTTGGCACAAATGTCACCCTAGTACATGCGCATGCGCTAAGTCCATTACCAACCTCCATATGACTGCGGTAGCAGCAATTGTTAAAAAATTTCAACATGTATTTTATAAACCTGATACAGCAAATCTTGGTTCAGCTCCAATTGTTGAAATACTGTAGCTGCCCCGGGGTGTTGGGGTTCCCATTGACAACCAGTAAATTTTCATGGGCTAGACTCAACTTAGGGGCCGCGGAGTTGCGCCTTAACAAATTTGTCACCTGTCACATTTAAGTATTACAATTCAGGTCCCGGTGTCAAATCTTCCATCTCCCCAACTAACACTTCGATAGGAGAGGGGTTTTCCTACTCCACCGAAGGCAAAGGTAATACTGCCCACTGCACACATGTGTTATGCATAGTGAGACTGCTAGTAGCCAACAACTTAGCAAACAAAAGCCACTTGTGATCGCCCTATCAGCGTAGGACCAATGCTACTCAAAAGATCTGCCATGATCCTGGACAAATCTTGATATAATGGTCAATGAGTGAGAATGTACAATAGGATCCAGGCAGATGTGAATGTTTGTTTGGTTTTAGTAGCAACTTCATGTGTGACATGTTTGAATGGCTGGGCAACCCTCCTGTCTCCAATATATGATTGAAGATGCGTACCAATGTGGACAGGATATCCTCACTCAATAATTTAAATAATTTGGCTGTAAACCCGTCAGGTCCTGGAGCTTTCCCGTATTTAAAGTAACTTATCGCCACTGTCACTTCCGTCACCTCAATTTGTTTTTTTAAAAGGAGAAGCTGATAGTTTGTGATGGATGGTAACCGTATTCCATCTACAAAGGTGTTACCCTCCGCACTATCCGTATGTTCCACCTTATATAAGTCTGAGTAGTATTCTTGTAGAATGGTGTTTATGGTTCGAGGGTCTGTGTTCATGATCCCATGTTTATTCGTTAACACTGTAATATGTTGACGACGAATGTGATTTCCTTTCGCTAGTCGTGATAATAGTCTCCCTCATTTGCTACCATAACGATATACATCGGCTCTATAATTGTTATTACTGCTTGTCTCTCGTCGATATACCCATACGTGTAAGTCAGCCTTAGCCTGCTTACATCTATTTTTAACCTGTGTTGATGAACTTGTCTTGTTTGCCGTGTACCTATCGCGTAATATCCTGCTAGCCTGCGAGTAGTTTGTCGCGATCTTCTTTTTTAGCGTTGTCTGATAACCTATTAGTTTCCCGCGCATTACTCCCTTCCCTGCTGCCCATAAAAGTTCCGTCCTATCCCTAGTATCTCCATTATCCCTTACATATTAAAAACAACATTGCTTCACGTGATGTCGAAACTTCTCATCCATTAACAAATAGGTCGGGAAGCACCAAGTTTGGTTTGGCCCCATCTGCACCATATCTGGCAGGGTCACTGATACGGGCGCGTGGTCATATTTAGCTACGTTGTGCACATCTGCCTCTTCCACTCCCCTTAATAGCTCGTGTGCTAGCAATATATAATCTATTCTGGACCAAGAGTCATGTGGCGCCGAATAGAATGAATATTCACTGCCATCTGGGTTCAGGTGTGTCAAAATGTCTACAAAGTTACTCGTGTCTAGCAAGGGTTATTATAAACGTGTGTCATGTGATCGCACATTCATTCGCATCGACCTACAGTTCTTCACTGTTTAGATTCACCATATTTAAGTCACCACCGTGGGTGGTTTTAATGCTCTCCTATCGGCCTGATATGCTTGGATACCTGGGATAAATTCAGGAACGTCTCCAAACTCGCTACTCACATGTCAGCGCAGGAACCGTAAGAGGGAACGTGCTTGTTTTGTTGCGCATAGGTGGAGTTTTATACAGTAAATGATTACTGCTGTCTTATTTTTTGCGTCCCAAGGGCAGAATAAGTCTGCGTAACGTTACATTTTACAGACACTCATATAATAGACACACGCTACCCTAACCGTGACACAAGGAAGGTATTGTTGCCGGATAAAGCCGCCATTTTAGCGTCACTGTGCTGTTAATTCTGTTTGGGACAGAACGCTGCTCTGCTGACTCTGAGGGACAGTTAGAGATTGCGATTTTGTGTACTCTGCTTTAGGCAGGCTACTTTACCAACCGCTGTGTACATCTTCCTTTTGCCTTGCAGTGTTTTTTTCACAGGTCTGCAAGGTGTGTGTGTGAGTGCAGGTGACGCGCTGCAGTTTGCTCGGCATACAACGCTGTATGTAGGCATCTGCACATGTCACTCTCACACTCTTTTTTTTTTTCTTTAGTGTAATTCTTGCTGCTCAATTCAATTGAAATTATAGTGTGACGTGCTTCCATCCGTATCCAATACATTGGTTGAAAACACTGTAGAAGGACACAAAAAGCCCTTTCACAGCTAAGAGTTGTGTTCACTGTAGTCTGAGATTTTAATTTATTCAATTTTGATCACGCTCAAGTTACTTCTTCAAGCAATGCTGCTTGTACTCTGCTGAGCGTGTCTTACTGCCTCATCCTTGTCATTTTTCTCTAATTGGTGTACATGTACATCAAAGTAGTCTTCATTTTTGATCGAAATCCAAGCAGGTACCCGGACACTGTATGGTTGCTTTTATACGGTGGACTGGCTCCAACATTCAATAACACTTAAGATGCAATCGGGCACCTTGTCAAGGCCCAATCCTCTTCTCCCTCTGATATAATAATAATAATAATCTTTATTTATATAGCGCCAACATATTCCGCAGCGCTTTACACTTTAACAGTTTCAAAACACAAGTCATAGGTAACAACGTTAACAATACAATGATTAAAGTAAAATAAGCCGACCCTGCTCGTGAGAGCTTACAATCTACAATGAGGTGGGGGAGATACAAAGTACAGGTGTGTATATATAATGGTGCATTTCCAATGATGGTCCAGTCATCTTGAGGGAGTGAGGCATGGATGGAGATAGTGAATGGGCTCCACATTCACACTTAAACATAGAACGACTTTGGTTATTGAATGTCATAGGCCACTCTGAACAAATGTGTTTTGAGGGAGCGCCTGAAACCAGGCAAATTGTGGATAGTCCTAATTTCTTGTGGTAGAGCATTCAAGAGGATTTGCGCAGCGCGGGAGAAGTCTTGTAGTCGGGAGTGGGAGGTACGGATTACTGCAGAGGTTAGTCGAAAGTCATTTGCAGAGCGCAGCAGTCGGTTAGGCCGATAGATAGAAATGAGGGAGGAGATGTAAGGGGGTGCTGCACTGTGGAGAGCTTTGTGGGTGAGAACCAGTACTTTGAATTGGATCCTATAATGAATGTGCAGCCATTTGTTAGATATTTGCCGTCTACACACCTAAAGAACATCTCTAGAATCCGCCCTTTTCTCACCATGGAAACAACAAAAACCCTCACTGTAGCATTGATCCACTCCCGCCTGGACTACTGCAATGCTCTATTACTTGGCCTCCCCATTACTCGACTATCCCCTCTCCAGTCCATCCTTAATGCAGCAGCCAGGGTCATCCATCTGGCTAATCGGTACTCGGACGCGTCCGCTCTTCGCCAGTCCTTACACTGGCCGCTATTCCAGACTGATTTAATGTTAATGTGTCTGGCTCTTACACAGCACACAGCACTTGATGTTAGTTTATCTTTTTCCTAAATTATTTGTTACACTGCCCTTCTCACATTTTATTTTCACTTTTTTTTTTTAAGCACAAGTTTTTTTACACTTCCTTGTTCTGTAAGTAGGCTTAATGGTTAAATGTTTTATACTAGATGTAAATATGTAACATGTAAATTTTAGATTAAGATTTTGCAAATTATTAGGTCCACACCATCAGGCTCTTTCGTCCCTATCCCTCAGAGTAGCGGTAATATATCGGACCCCAGGCTCGCCCACACAGTTCCTTGACCACTTCTCTGCCTGGCTGCCGCACTTTCATGTCCTCAGAAGTACCAACCCTTATCCTTGGAGACTTCAACATCCCCATTAACAGCCCTACTTCCACACTCAAAACACATTTGTTCAGAGCGGCCTATCACATTCACTAATCAAAGTCATTCTATGTGTAACTGTGTGTGTGTGTAGCCCATTCACTATCTCCATCCATCCCTCACTCCCTGAAAATGGCTGGACCATCATTGTAAATACACCATTGTATATAAACAACTGTACTTTGGAGCTCCCCCTCCTCATTGTAGATTGTAAGGTCTCACGAGCAGGGGCGGCTTATATTGCTTTAATTATTGTATTGTTAACGTTGTCACTTATGACTTGTGTTATGAAACTGTTAAACTGTACAGCGCTGCGGAATCTGTTGGCGCTATATAAATAAAGATTATTATAGTAGAGGCCCACTCAGTAGTGGTGAAGTGAACGGCGCAAATTGCGAGTTGATTGCGACTGATGCAGCTGATACTCCATTACTGTTGGCTGCTGCTCACACAACCGCTCCAACATATGTAACGTGGAATTCCACCTGGTGGGTACGTCACATATGATGCGATGTTCAGGAAGGCGAAATCTGCGTTGCAGAGCTGCAATGCGCGATCTGGCCATGCTGGAACGTCGCAAGTTAGCGCACTGTAGGCGGACCTTGTGCAGCAGTGAATCAAGATCCGGATAGTCCCTCAAAAAACTGTGGACGACAAAGTTTAGCACATGTGCCAGACATGGTATGTGAGTGACGTTGCCTAGGCCCAGACCTGCCACCAGATTTCGGCCATTGTCACACACTACCAAGCCTGGCTGGAGATTCGCTGGCAAAATACACATGTCGCTCTCTTGCTTTATGGCATTCCAGAGCTCCAGCGCTGTGTGGCTTTGATTCCCCATGGAAATTAATTTCAGGACGGCCTGTTGACGTTTGGCCACGTCTGTGCTCATATCGGTCAACAGGCTCGCTGTCTGGGTGTTAGGTTTGACACCAATCTCTCCTTCACCTCCCATATACAATCTGTTGCCCGCTATTGCCGCCTACACCTAAAGAACATTTCTCCCGAATCCAAGACTTCTCCCGCGCTGCGCCAATACTGTGGAATGCTGTACCCCAAGAAATTAGAACTATCCACAATTTGCATGTTATTGGGCGCTCACTCAAAACACATTTCTTCAAGGTCTTCCCTCTCCTAGTGTATCCTCACCCATCCCTGTAGACTCTGAGCCCTTGCTGGCAGGGTCCTCTCTCCTTCTGTACTTGTGTGTGCCTTGTATTGCTCATGTTTACTGTACTTGTCTATACTTGCCCCTCTTCACATGTAAAGCGCCATGGAATAAATGGCGCTATAAAAATCTTTAATAATAATAGCGGCCTATCACCTTCACTAATCAAAGTCATTCTAGGTGTAAGTGTGTGTGTGTAGCCCATTCACTATCTCCATCCATCCCTCACTCCCTCAAAATGGCTGGGCCATCATTCTAAATACACCATTGTATATAAACACCTGTACTTTGTATCTCCCCACATATTTGTAAATTGTAAGCTCTCACGAGCGTGTGCGGATTATATTGCTTTCATTATTGTATTGGTAACGTTGTTACTTATGACTTGTGTTCAGAAACTGTTAAACTGTAAAGCGCTGCGTAATCTGTTGGCGCTATATAACTAAAGATTCTTATTAAGCGTTCACGGGTCCATGTGGAGGTAGACTGTGACGGCTCCTGCAACGATGTTTCTGAGGAACTGGAGAAGGAGGAGTCAATGTGTACAGACTTGATTCCCGCAATCCTTGTAGTTGCCTGAACACGTACAGCGCCACTCGCAAGATCTGTACCCAGCTCCACAACATTGACCCAATGGGCAGTAAGGGAAAGGTATCGTCCCTGGCCATGGGTACTGGTCCACGCAGCGGTCGTCAGGTGGACATTGCTACTGACGGAGTTTAGTAGCGCATGTTTAATTTTAACCTCAACAACATGGTTTTGCAGACCAGGGACGGCTTGCCTGCTGAAATAAAATCAGCTTGGCACATTGTATTGTGGGACTGCCAATGTCATTAAGTTCCGTAAACTGTCAGTCTCCACCAGCCTGAATGACAGCATTTCAAGGGACAGGAGTTTTGCAATGCCAGCATTCAGAGCCTGTGGTCGTGGATGGTTTGCCGAGATTGGGCCTACACCCGATACGCCACAACCTGACACCCACAGATAAACAAGCCATAAAATCTCTGAAAGATAACCCCAACATTATTATTAAACAAGCAGATAAGGGGGGTGCTATCGTTATTATGAATAAGACCCAATCTATTGCCGAAATTTATAGACAACTGTCAGTTAACCTAACCTACAGACAACTCAATTGTGACCCTACATTTTACATCTGTCAAAAAATTTATCGTATCCTGACAAAACATCTTTAATTGATCACCATAGACTGTAAGACTATGACATTCCTTAATATTCAATACCCCATCACCCCTGTTTTCTACACACTCACAAAAATCAACAAAAAACTACATTATCCACCCGCATACCCTAGAGGGATAATTCTCCGTGTTCTACAGTATCACCCAAATGTTTAACATGTTGCCTAATTCCTATGTATATATATTCTTCACCCTATGTATATATTGTATATATTATACATTGTCATTGACTGTAAATTTTTCTATCTCTTCCAGCGACTATTTGATAAAGGCCACTGCGTTGCCCAAAACGTCAGTCAGTCGTCTCATAGCTATTTTCTTTTTTCACATCAAGTGTGCAATAAAAATTTCAAATTTAACCATGACATATGCAGTTAAACTTGTGCTGTGATTCTCTATAGACTGTACATCTTCAGTGTGTCTTTGTAACTCAACTACGTGTTTTCTACGCACAATTTTAGACATATTTGTGGTATTGAGGTTACTGACACTTTACTTCATTTTACTTTTTGATTACACAGCTTGCATTTGACATAGCAAATATCATCTGCAAGTGTGTGAAAAAAGGACCACGCAGTGCAAGTCCTGGGAGCGTCCGTTTAGACTTTTGGAAGAGAAATCCGAACAGGTGCCAAAATGGAGGCTACAGGCAACAGAGTATGCAGCCTAACTCTCCCTCCTGTTTGTACCGTTGGGGCAATCGCTTCTTCAGAGCTGCTACCACCACCTTCCTGTTCCTCATGCCATGTTGGGTCTTGGACCTCATCATCTCCACTAACCTCTTACAACACCTGCTGCTGTTGGGTGGTCTGGCCACCACCATGCTCAACAGAAACTGGCACCTGAGTCTCATCATCATCAGATGCGTTCTGCGGTGTGCTGACCATCGGCACTGTCTCACCTGCCTCTTCAGATTCAGAGAGACACAGCTGTTGCGCATCACTGCATACTCCCTCTTCTTCACATTCCAGAATGCTGCTTGGCTGTGCCCCTGTTTGCAAACCAACAGATTCTGAGAACAGAAGCAGAGACTCAGCTGACTCCTGTACAGAACTCTCTGACTGACTGGGCAATTTGGCAGGCGGTGAAGAGACAGATGGTTGATCAACAGTGCTGTGTTACTGAGAGGAGGTGGAAGCAATTGAAGTCGATGCATTGGACCCTGGGCTCCAACACCGCCAGTTGTTGCCTGTAAGTGCTGTTAGCACAGTCAACACTTGCTCCTGTGTTACTGGGGTTGAGTAATGGCAGCTGTTCCCCTGCTGTGTGTACGACAAAAAGTCATGCTGCCTCCACCCTGTCCTCCTCTCATCCCTGGGCTCCAACACCGCCAGTTGTTGCTCGTAAGTAATTGGCACGGGTACTGACTCATGCCCACCCTGTTTACAGCACCACAGCTGTTTCCTGGCAGTGTCAACGTAAATTAGCCTCCAATAAGTTGTCCTGTCATGTTGCATTTCGGTTATCCGACTCTATGGTGCCTGCAGTTTAGGTGATTCCTATGTGTGCTGTGGGATATGTAAATAAAGGCTCTTTCCGTTGTGAAAATAGGACAAGCACCCACTCTAGGACTGTGTGATTTGGTAACTGCAGATGGCTTGCGGCCTGTCAACTTACATTTTCATGGGTCCCTTATGGTACCCGTCCAAGTTCCAGTACCGTTAGCTGGTTCTCCACAGTGCCTTTGGCCTAGGTGCCTCCATCTCGGTATCCAAGTTCCAGCAACGTCTGCTGGTCCTTGGTAGTGCTTTGGAGCACAGGTACCTCCTGCTTAGTAACCGTGTCCCAGTAACGTCAGCTGGTCCTCGGTTGTGCCATTGGCTCTTTTCCTTCTGCTGCCCCTCCGGGTTCCAGCACAGTCAGCTGGTCCTCGTTACTTGCATTGGCTCTTGTACCTTCTGCTACCCGTCCGGGTTCCAGTACCGTCAACTGGTTCTCCGCAGTGCCTTTGGCCTAGGTGCCTCCATCTCGGTATCCGAGTTCCAGCAACGTCTGCTGGTCCTTGGTAGTGCTTTGGAGCACAGTTACCTCCTGCTTAGTAACCGTGTCCCAGTAACGTCAGCTGGTCCTCGGTTGTGCCATTGGCTCTTTTCCTTCTGCTGCCCTCCGGGTTCCAGCACAGTCAGCTGGTCCTCGTTACTTGCATTGGCTCTTGTACCTTCTGCTACCCGTCCGGGTTCCAGTAACGTCAACTGGTTCTCGGAAGTTAGACGACCCTAAAGACCACCCCGAAGAAGATGACGACCCCAAGGACGACGAGCATCAAGCCAACCAGCCTGAACACCATCACAAAGAAGAAATATAAGATTACCCAGAAGAAGATCACCAACAGGAAAAAGAAGGTTACGACAAACTACAAGATACAGAACAAGAGACAGAAGAACAATAAGCAAAAGATCAAAAAGCAGAAGAACATGAAGTATAAGATCAAAATGAAGAGCAAAATATATGCTCTAAATTATAAGCAGAAGAAGACTAAGCAGTGTATGGGGGTGAGTCCGTTCCTCCTCGTGGTGCCCCTGGAAAATGCCTGCTGCTGCAGGCTAAACTGAACACGGACAAATACTGTTGTAATTTAAATCTTTTGTGACAGCAAGAACGGAAGGATGAAAAATTCATACTTTGACAGATTACAAGTACAGGAATCTCTGTCACAAATAAGAATATGATGAAGAAGATGAAGTACAATATGAATAAGAATAATAGTTTAATAAGAAGAATATGAGTAATGTTAACAAAAAGATGAATAGCAAGAAGTTTAAGAAGAAGATAAAGAAGGTGAAGATGAAGAATAATTTGATGAAAAAGATGATGCTGCTGAAGATTATGAAGGAGAAAGTGTGTCAAAAGTTAAAAAGGTGAAGAGCATGGAAGTTGTGAAACATACATATTTGCCAAAATAGAAAAAAGGTTAACAACATAGTCAATTTCTTCGTCAATCCGAACGTATTTCCAAAAAAAAAATATTAATGCTATTCCATTGGATTGGGTTAAACATCTATGCCTTTAATGTCTCCTCAACCTCCCCCAATACATTCTACATTACTCTTTGTTGTTTTCCTTCATGTACAATTAACCAACAAGGCAAGAATGTTTTTTTTTTAATTCCGATATTTTGTTCCCATAGACTTACATTGGATTTCCGGTATCGGTATCGCCGATATTTTTTGGGTATCTGCGATACCATTCCGATTCCGATACTTTTGGATATCGGAAAGTATCGCTCAACTCTAATGGGCAGGCATTGATGTTGATGGGCAGGCAGTGATGATAATGGGCAGGCAATGATAATGATGGGAGTCTTTCCACGGCGCCCTTTCCTGAGCCGTAACAGTGCAGAACGCAGCATAGTGCAGAGGAGAGCTCCATATTTTGTATGGAGCTTTATATGGGGACCAGTATCCTGTATGGAGCATTATATGGGGGATGGAGGGGTGACATCCTGCATGGGGTATTATATGGGTGATGAGGGGGAAACTATGTAGTGCCCATAATATTGTATGGAGGACTGTACTGTCCAGTCTGTACTGTGCGCTGTGAGGATTTGGCGGTTTTTGAGCTATTGTACAATTTACAATAGCTATCAGTCGTAATGGAAGAAGAGAAGTGTTTGGCGTTGTGCTATACCCATATTTCTCTGCAGTATCTGTGCATCATGAATCGTGGTCTGTGTTTAGGGGGCCCACTGAGACTCTTTCGCCTGGGGCCCATGAAAACCTGGAGCCGGCCCTGGAGAGGGATATGGGAGCAATAAGAATTTCTCTGTGATCCTCTAATATTAGGGGTGCCACCTCTGTTTGCATAAAATTTAGAATACCATCCCCTTCTCTCTTCTCCGCTTTGTACAAGGAACCAAAAAAAGATCTAAACTCCTCTATAATCTCCTTGTTCTCTGTCGACACTCTGCCCTCTTTGGTCCGAATTTTGTGAACCCTTGTAGCTTTTCTGTATGGTCTTGTAAGGGATGCAAGTAATTTGCCAGGTCTATTGCCCCATTTAAAAAATTTGTGCTTTTGAAGATCAATACTATAAGTGGCCCACTCATGAGCCAGTGCCTCCGCAGACTCCTTTGCTTCAGTATATTGTTTTTTCGTGAGGGGTGTATTGTTAGGTTTAAAATTTTTATATGCTAGGGTTAAAGCCCTCTGCGTTGCCAAGGTCCGCTCCTGCAACTGTTTTTTTTTATGGCTTATATACGCAATAATTTGCCCTCTCAACACAGCCTTAGAGGTATCCCAAAAAAGAATTGGTGTTTCACAATGTATTTGGTTGTCTGATTTGTACATGTCCCATGAGGATTGTATGAATTTTTTGAAATCCTCTGAGTGATATAGATATGACGGGAACCTCCACTTCCTATGGAATAGATTAGTTTAGTTAGTTTTATTATCGGTGCATGGTCCGAGATGTACATGTTCAGAATTTTGGTGTATGTGATTCTTGACAAAAGTGAGGGACTCAACAACCAATAATCAATTCTAGCATGAGAGTTATGAACATGCGAATAATGGGAGTAGTCTCTTTCAACAGGGTGTTGCACTCTCCATACATCTATCAATCCCAAATGATCTAACAAAGATTGTATTAGTTTCCCTTGCATATGAGGAGATTGAGAATTAGATCTATCCATCTCGACGTCGTGCACCTTATTAAAATCACCACTCACTATCATATGAGAGGTGTCCCATCCCTCAATTTTTTTAAGTACATTGGCTCGAAAGAGCGGATCCGATGAATTTGGTGCATAAATATTTATTACACTGTAGGTTATCCCTTCTATAACCAGCTTGACGCAGACAAATCTCCCCGAAGGATCCTCAAACACATCCATTACTTCATAGTCAAGACCCCTATTTATCATAATAGCGACACCTGTTATGTTTCGGTAGCTGAGGAGTGCAGGTAAAAAAGGCAATACACCAGAGCAGTTGGAATCTATGAGATTGCAGTACCCTGACTAACCACCACAACTAGAGGCAGCCGTGGAGCGTTCCTACGTTGGTCCTAGGCCTCGTCACAGCCTGAGAAACTAACTACACCTAAAGATAGAAATAGGAAAGCTATCTGCCCCGGAGCAGAACCCCAAAGATAAAAGAAAGCCCCCAAACAAGTAATGGCGGTTAGACAAGAAGAAATACTGACACAGAAAGAAAATAGTATGAGCAAACGCTGGGGCCCAAACTAACTAAATAGAAAAGGATAGGAAGGGTACTTACTGCAATCCCAGAAAACCCTGAAAAGCACCAACTCTACTAATTTCAAAATCACCTGAGATCACTCGACCTCTACCACCTAAATTAGTTCTCTGGTGTAACAAAATCAAAACAGCAGCCACTGAAAAAACTGGAAAAAGCAAAAGTACAAACATCAGTGGCTGAACTAAACTGAGAGGGCAAAAGTCCCCGGAGGGGACCCAGAAGGCCCCCACAGAAGTGCAGGACAAAATGCAAAAATATAGCACAAAAACAAAAAGAAGAAAAAGACTTATCTGATAGCAGGAGATGCAGACAAGACACAGCAGGCTACAAGGGAAACAGGAATGAAGGATTCAGACCAGAACAATTGATCACCGGCAACCCTGATGGGAAGGCGACTCCCTTATATAAGACCAGTCAGTAACACCTGATTCCCAGTCCTCACAATCTTCACTCAACAGACCAGTACCGCTTGTAACCACCAGAGGGAGTCTCTGTTCAGAACTCATCTCAAACCCATTCACAACAGTACCCCCCCCTTGAGGAGGGGTCACCGAACCCTCATTTGAGAAACCAGGTCGGTCAGGATGAGTTCTATGATACGCACGGATGAGTCTCCTAGCATGGATGTCTGAAGCAAACACCCAAGAATTGTCTTCCTGACCATAACCTCTCCACTTAACCAAATACTGGAGTTTCCGTCTAGAAAAACGAGAATCTAATATTTTCTCAACCACATACTCCAGATTGCCCTCAACCAAAACAGGGTCAGGAGGCACAGCAGCAGGAACCACTGGCTCAACAAACCTCTTCAACAAGGACTTGTGGAACACGTTATGGATCTTAAATGTCCCTGGAAGAAGCAAACGAAAAGAAACAGGATTAAGAATCTCAATGATCTTATAAGGTCCAATGAACCTAGGCTTAAATTTAGGAGATGCTACTCTCATAGGAATATTCTTTGAGGACAACCAGACCAAGTCCCCCACTTTAAACCGAGGACCATCAGTCCTATGCCGGTTAGAAAACCGCTGGGCCTTCTCCTGAGAGAGGGACAACCTCTCCACTACCTGGTCCCAAATCTGTTGCATACGCTCCACAACAGAGTCAACACCTGGACAGACAGAAGCCTCCGTCTGTCCTGAAGAAAATCGAGGGTGAAACCCAGAATTACAGAAAAACGGAGACATCAAAGTGGCAGAGCTAGCCCTATTATTAAGAGCAAACTCAGCCAAAGGCAAAAAAGAGACCAAGTCATCCTGATCAGCAGACAGAAAGCATCTAAGATAAGTCTCCAATGTCTGGTTTGTTCTCTCAGTTTGACCATTGGTCTGAGGATGAAATGCCGAGGAGAAAGACAATTGAACACCCAGTTTAGAACAAAAAGTCCTCCAAAATCTGGAAACAAACTGGACTCCTCTGTCAGACACAATGTTCTCAGGAATGCCGTGTAAACGAACCACGTGCTGAAGGAACAACGGCACCAATTCAGAGGAGGAAGGCAACTTAGGTAATGGCACAAGATGTATCATTTTGGAAAACCTATCACAAATTACCCAGATGGTGGTCATTCTCTGAGAAACAGGAAGGTCGGAAATGAAATCCATAGAGATATGGGTCCATGGTCTCTTGGGCACAGGCAATGGCATCAACAAACCACTAGAGCGAGAGCAAGGCTTGGAGCGAGAGCAAGTCCCGCAGGACTGCACAAATTCCCTGACATCACGAGACAAGGTAGGCCACCAAAAGGACCGACTAACCAAGTCTCTGGTACCAAAAATTCCGGGATGCCCAGCCAATGCGGAACAATGAATCTCAGACATCACACTCTTTTTCCACTGGTCCGGGACAAACAATTTTCCAACAGGGTAGCACTCGGGCCTATCCTCCTGACACCCCTCCAGAGCAAGTCTCAAATTGGGCGAGATGGCGGAAAGAACTACACCCTCTTTCAAAATAACAGAAGGATCAGATAACTCAGGAGAGTCCGCAAGGAAACTCCTCGAGAGGGCATCCGCCTTAACATTCTTAGTGCCAGGAAGAAAGGAAACCACAAAATTAAAACGTGTGAAAAACAAGGCCCACCTGGCCTGTCTAGGATTGAGTCGCTTGGCAGATTCCAGATAGACCAGATTCTTATGGTCCGTAAGGACCACCACCTGATGTTTGGCTCCCTCCAGCCAATGTCTCCACTCTTCAAAAGCCCACTTCATGGCCAATAACTCCCGATTACCCACGTCATAATTACGTTCAGTAGGAGAAAATTTTCGAGAGAAAAAGGCACAAGGGTTACTTTTAGAGGTCTCTGGATCTTTTTGGGACAAAAAGGCACCTGCCCCAATTTCAGAGGCATCAACCTCCACCTGAAATGGCAGAGAAACATCAGGCTGCCGTAGAACAGGAGCAGAAGTGAATCTCTGCTTAAGTTCCTGAAACGCAGAGACTGCCTCAGGAGGCTAATTCACCACATCAGAACCCTTTCTGGTCAAATTAGTTAATGGTTTAACAATAACCGAGAAATTACCAATAAATTTACGATAAAAATTGGCAAAACCCAAAAATTTCTGAAGAGCCTTTAATGAAGTAGGTTGGACCCAATCACAGATGGCCTGAACCTTGACTGGGTCCATTTCAATAACAGATGGGGACAAAATGAATCCCAGAAATGAGATCCTCTGTATGCCAAAAAGACACTTTGATCCCTTCACATACAGAGCATTCTCTCTCAAAATCTGGAACACAGTTCGAACATGTTTCACATGAGAGTCCCAGTCATTAGAAAAAATCAAGATATCATCCAAATAAACAATCAGAAATTTGTCCACAAAATCCCTGAAAATGTCATTCATGAAGGACTGGAAGACGGAAGGAGCATTAGTGAGCCCAAAGGGCATCACTAGGTACTCAAAATGCCCATTCAGGGGTATTGAATGCCGTCTTCCATTCATCCCCGTGCTTAATGCGAATAAGGTTATACGCCCCCCTGAGGTCAAGCTTGGTAAACCAAGTAGCGTTTTTCACCCTGGAAAACAGGTCAGAAATCAAGGGTAACGGGTATTGATATTTCACAGTAATATTGTTCAAGAGACGATAATCAATACACGGCCTTAATGAACCATCTTTTTTGGCCACAAAGAAAAAACCGGCACCTAAGGGTGAAGAGGATGGTCTGATATGACCCTTCTCCAATGATTCCTTGATATAAGACCGCATAGCGTCATGTTCAGGTACAGACAAGTTAAAAAGGCGACCTTTAGGGAATTTACTACCCGGCACTAATTCAATAGCGCAGTCATAGCTCCTATGGGGAGGCAAGGATGCAGATTTACTTTCGCTAAACACATCAGAAAAATCAATCAAAAAGTCAGGAACATCCTGAGCCTGGGGGGAGCAGAAAAACAGGAGTGTTGGTATTAACACATTGGCAGCCCCAACTGGTTACAGACACAGATTTCCAATCCAAAACAGGATTATGAGACTGTAACCAAGGGAAACCCAGCACGATAATGTCATGCAGATTATACAGAACCAAACATTTGCAGCACTCCTGGTGATCAGGTTCAACCCTCATTATCACCTGAGTAGAAAACTGGGGTTTATTCTCAGCCAAAGGGGTAGAATCGATCCCCAGTAGGGGAATAGACTTCTGTAGGGGTATCAAGGGAAACCCACAACGTTTAGCAAAATCATAATCCATCAGGTTAATAGCTGCTCCAGAATCAACGAAAGCCTGAGCAGAAAATGAGGACAGAGAGCATATCAGAGTGACAGTTAATAAAAACTTAGTCTGAACACTACCCAAGACAACTGAGTGTGCAAAACGTCTTCCCCGCTTAGGGAAGACTGAAATAGCATGAGAGGCATCACCACAGTAGAAACATAACCCATTGCGCTTTCGAAACTCATGACGCTGTGCCCCAGACACCACTCTATCACACTGCATGGGTTCAGAAGCTGGTTCACAAGGCAACACCATTCCACGCATACTTCTCCGCTCACGCAAACGTCTGTCAATTTGAATCGCTAATGACATAGAATCATTGAGACCAGAGGAGACAGGGAATCCCACCATAACATCCTTTACATTATCTGACAGACCCTTCCGGAAAAGGGCTGCCAAAGCGTCGTCATTCCATTTGGTCAGGACTGCCCACCTACGGAATCTCTGACAGTATAACTCAGCGTCATAAGGCCCCTGATTTAATGCCAACAAGGCCTTTTCAGCTTGATCAGTGACATTAGGCTCATCGTACAATAACCCCAAAGCCTGAAAAAACACATCAACATCACTCAAAACAGGATCCCCAGGTGTCAGGAAAAAAGCCCAATCCTGAGGATCGCCGCGCAGGAGAGAGATGATAATTTGAACCTGCTGCGCTGCGTTCCCTGAGGACTTAGATTTTAAGGCAAAAAACAATTTACAATTATTTTTGAAATTCTGAAACTTAGCTCGATCCCCCAAAAACAAATCTGGCATGGGGATCCTAGGTTCCACAACAGGCAACCTAGCAAGATATGCAGCAATACTCTGAACCTCAGTGGCAAGCTGATCCACACGGCCAGACAACCGTGCAAACTCCATTGAGAGAAAAGATCCTCCCCAGCACCCAGAGATACAGAGGGAAAAAAATGCAACAAACAGAAAAATATCTCTGACAACTCTGACAACCTTTTTTCTTTCACAATATTTTTTCCCTTCTGTGAGTACCATACAATTTTCAATTTTTTTGGCCGGTGATACTGTTATGTTTCGGTAGCTGAGGAGTGCAGGTAAAAAAGGCAATACACCAGAGCAGTTGGAATCTATGAGATTGCAGTACCCTGACTAACCACCACAACTAGAGGCAGCCGTGGAGCGTTCCTACGTAGGTCCTAGACGCCTCGTCACAGCCTGAGAAACTAACTACACCTAAAGATAGAAATAGGAAAGCTATCTGCCCCGGAGCAGAACCCCAAAGATAAAAGAAAGCCCCCAAACAAGTAATGGCGGTTAGACAAGAAGAAATACTGACACAGAAAGAAAATAGTATGAGCAAACGCTGGGGCCCAAACTAACTAAATAGAAAAGGATAGGAAGGGTACTTACTGCAATCCCAGAAAACCCTGAAAAGCACCAACTCTACTAATTTCAAAATCACCTGAGATCACTCGACCTCTACCACCTAAATTAGTTCTCTGGTGTAACAAAATCAAAACAGCAGCCACTGAAAAAACTGGAAAAAGCAAAAGTACAAACATCAGTGGCTGAACTAAACTGAGAGGGCAAAAGCCCCCGGAGGGGACCCAGAAGACCCCCACAGAAGTGCAGGACAAAATGCAGAAATATAGCACAAAAACAAAAAGAAGAAAAAGACTTATCTGATAGCAGGAGATGCAGAAAGACACAGCAGGCTACAAGGGAAACAGGAATGAAGGATTCAGACCAGAACAATTGATCACCGGCAACCCTGATGGGAAGGTGACTCCCTTATATAAGACCAGTCAGTAACACCTGATTCCCAGTCCTCACAATCTTCACTGAACAGACCAGTACCGCTTGTAACCACCAGAGGGAGTCTCTGTTCAGAACTCATTTCAAACCCATTCACAACAGACACCCCTCTGTTTTTCAGTAAAGGAAGCCTCTGCACATAACATAAATTTCTTGCTAGAAAACCCCGGATGATCACCCTTCATCCAATGTGTCTCCTGCAACAGTACAATATGAAAATTTTTTTGATGTAGATGATTTAAAATTTTTTTCCTCTTGACCGGGGAATTTAGGCCATTGGCATTCCAGGAACACGATAGTAGAGATGTCATAGCGGACATTTTTTGCTTGTTGATATTAGCCATTAACCCACTCCAGTGCGGGACTTATGATAGGATATGACCTTTTCATAAAAATAGGATTCCTGCCTATCCCAGTGAGTAGGCATAAGAATCCCTAAAGCATTGAATACTTGAAATCGAATGCAGAGACTCCCTCCCCAAAAAACCTCCCCTTCCCAAAAAACCTGTAACTGTGTAACACATTCAATATTACCCTCAAACCTGCATCCTAACTCTAAATGCAGAGATAATAATACAGCAAAAAAGAACAACATAACCAACGGATGTCAGTTGACATCACCTTATAAGATTCATGGTATTGTCGCTAAGTAATCCACTCTATAACTTGCTCATGGTGGTTGGGAAATATCCCGGACAATCTCCAGAGCCTTCACCGGGTCATCGACAGCCCAATTTTTTCCAGATAGATTGAAGCGCAATAGCGCTGGGTATTGTAGGCCAAACCTAATATTTTTGTTGGCCAGCAATTTACACACCGGGTTGAAGGCCCTACGTTTGGTCGTCACCATGGCCGAATAGTCCTGAAACATCAGAACTTTGTGCCCTTCGTATGATAAATGCGTTTTCTTCCTGTAAGCATTTAGTAAATGAATTTTATCTTGGAAGTCAAGGACCTTGAATATCACCGGTCTGGGTTTGTCATTGTCCTTACCCCTCTGTGGGCCTATTCTGTGAGCTCTCTCTATTGCCATTGATCCAGATGTTAATTGAATGTCCAGGGCTCCTGGCAGCCACTCAGAAGTTAATTTTAGCAATTCAGAGGGAAGAATGGACTCAGGTAGTCCTATCAGTTTTAAGTTATTGCGTCTAGATCGGTTTTCCAGATCGTCCACTTTGGATTGGAGCTCTATGACGGCTTTTTCTTTATCCTCTAGACGCTCTGCCATTTCCTTGGTAACCTCCTCCAAATCAGAGATACGTTGCTCAGCTTCATCTAGGCGGATGCCCTGAGTATTAACTTGTGATATTATTGAGTCTAATGAAGTTTGAAGAGTGGCGAATCTAGAATCTATTTCGGGCATGAGGTGGTCCATGATGGCATCCGCTATTGAATGAGAAGTTTCACTGCTAGTATCTGAGGTTGATTTAGGCGAGGATGAGCCTTGTTGGTTTCGGGTAGAGGCACGGCCTCCTTTAGAATTTTTGCCCACAAATTTATCCATACTCAACGACATTAGTAAGAAGGTAGAAGGCGGTGATGTCTCAGTTCAGAATTGCTACATTAAAATCTGCTATGTAGCATGTATCTTCTGTGTGAAGCGTATAACGCAGATGACACTCGGCCTGTGTCCTACTGCATGGCGTCCCCCACGCCCAAAGCCTCCCGAGGAGCCTGGAGAGGTGGGCCCGATGCACAAGCCTCCCGTCCAGGTATTCCCCCCGCTGATAGAGGCTATATCTCCTCTCACAAATTGAGGTATAGCCACCAGTGAAATTAAGCCAACGGGGAGTTCCGTTAAAAAGCGGCCAAACCTTGGCTCCGCCTCCCGGAAATCTTTGCTTAATACTTTTGAAAAAGCGTGGGGGGTAGACAGTTCAGTCTAACAGACCAGGCCTATCAACTGCAGGTTCTCACCAGTCTGAACGACTATGTATATGCAATAATAAAGATTACTTCTGAACAAAATAGTGATGTGTCATCAGTGAGTGTTCGCCTGCCGCTGGGGTCGTGACGACGGCGCTGCCCTACTGTGGAAATATTTCTGGCCCAAAGTGGCCCAGGTGCGCTGAGACTGAGGTTTGTATGTGAAATCCGAAACTAGAGATGGGCCGCTGCACAGCCTCCCAAGGACCAAACGATGAGCCGGGAGACACCCCGAGCAACACCGCCAAACACTGAGCCGATTGCCGGACTGTGTTGAGAGATGCGGATGATTGAAGGAGGGAGCACCTGTGCGTCCTCGGCCGCCGCTGCAGAGCTCCTCGCCCCAGTCCCAGTGCGCGGTCAGCAGCCAGAGGTATCCGGGTCCCCGGCAACTGGGGAGGATCTCAAAGGTGAGTTAGTTATCTCATCAGAGTTGCCTTGCTGCAGCAAACCCCCTCCAATCTATATGAAAGAATGTTAGGATGATTGATTGATTGATGAGGGACGTGAATCAAGATTTTCAGTCCCTTTCACAGAAGATTTTGCATGGAAAAATATCTACTATTCCAGGTATCACCACTAGATGGCACTAGAGTCACAATAATGATTTAAGGCTGAAGCTGTAGATATAGATTTTTCCTTAAAGGACCACTAGGTGTCTCCCTTGTCTTTCTGATGGGGACTGAGTTTAGAAGCTGTGTTTATGAATCAGTCTCAGTTTTGATGCCACCAACATTTGTGAGACTGTCCCTGGTCCCAATTTCCTTTATGTCAGGCAGAGTACACTGTCCTTGTGTGACACAATTTCCCCAGCCTGTTAATAGTAGTAAGCGGCTGTGTAGCTCACCAGCCCCCGAGGAGAAGCTGCTCCCCCGACCACAGCTCCACTCTCCCCCGCGCTCCCCCTCCAAGATGGCGCAGAACACAGGAGAGGTCTCCGAGGTGACAGTAACCCCCGCTCAGTCCAATCGGCTCTAGCTCCCCAGGGACAGGCAGAGAGACGCACTGCACTCCCGACAGCACTGTGAGCCGACACAGCTCCCAGGTACAAATAACTTCTTCAGCGTGTGGGGGGGAAGGGCAGCAATGAGTCGGCAGGATGCCAGGCAGATCCTGGGTCACACCAGAGCCCTCAGAGGGTAGATGCGAGAGGGCAGCTCCAGGTGTAGCAGACAGCGATGCCTTACCGGGTGTTCAGGCGGGACACGGCCCCAGCAGCAGAGGAGCTCTGGGAGAGACCCAAGGCAGGAAATGGCGTCCCCTCACCACGTGCAGATTCCTATGGGTTGCTGTGAGGACAGTTTATGTGCCTCCCGGGCTGCAGATGTCACACTGGATCTCCCCCAGGGACCAGAGGATGTACCAGGCAGTTGTAGGAGGATTTTCTGAGCAGAAAGGGGGGATTTATCCCCAAATTCCTCCTAGTTAAGCAGGAGCCTCTAGAAGACACGTCTTCCCTCCACAGCAGACAAGCCACGCCCCTATGACCCTTCATCTTTATTAGTATTATTGCATATTAATGTCAAATTGACAGAAGTTAAGAGGCTCAGAGTACCAAAACACATGAGGACACCACTCAATATACAGAAACAAATTCCAATTGAACACTATAAAAAGTTTACACAACAGTGAAAACAGCAAGAACTTTTGATAAGAAAGTTAATCCTTACACTTATCCAGTAGGTATAAGATGTATTATTAATAGGCAACATTCAATTTTCTTAGGGGTTACTGAGTTAGAAATAATGTTCTAAAAGTTGCGAAGAAAAGTTGTAATTACAGCAATTATTTGAAAACATAAACTAGAGTAAAGTACATCCTGAAAAGATACTGTTCTTTCTTTTATCAGAAATGGCAATTTATCAAATGTCTGAGTTTTCAGTCCTTTTATAAATGCAGCTATAAGCATGTGCTATCCCTATCTGCTAGTTCAACCTTGCCAGTGTCAGCTAATTACCAATAAATGAAAGGGACAGCTCTCTAATAGTGGATTATTGATTGTAGCATCCTTAAATCCAGAATTGTGTACACAATCTCATTAATGAAATAGGATTATAGGTAAGTCAAATGCTGATAATCCACAAAGCAGTCCATATTAAGCAACTAATGACAGTAATGTTCTTAATGGATATACAAGTACAGAACTTCACTGAATGCAGAAATACAGAGTATTGCTTGGTTCTTCAACAGGACCTGTCATTAGAGATGAGCGAATATGTTCAGAAAACAAATGCCAAACATAAATTCATCATGAATATGGAAAATTCGGATTTGTGATCAGAAACCCAAGCAAATTTTCTTAGTCAGAAAAAGTCTGTAACATTAGGTAAAAGTGGAGGAAAATATTTGCGTTGCCACTAAAGTATTTTTAGCACTTTGGCTAGGATATTGGTGGTGTATGATGAGCGTGGGCTCGTGTTTGATGAGGGGACGGGTAGGGAGAGCTCAGAGGAGTAGCCTGCTTGTAAAATTGTTTTTCTAACTTTATGTATGCACATTGTGGCTAGCCAATCAGATCCTGGAAACGTCCACAATGTCCAGACACAACGGCTTGTGCCATTTGCTACTGAAATCACATGTCCCTCTTTATATAAAGAGCAGACATCTTGATTTAGTGCCATTTAGTCAGTATAACAGCGCAGAGTCTACTGCTGATGCTTGTCCTGGTTGCTAATAGATTTTAGCTAGCTAGCTAGTCGGTTGTTTCTTAGTCAGATAGTTTAGCTAGCTAATGTCCTGTGTGGCTGTGAAATCGACTTTCAGCAGATTTTTATTTTCTTGTGCCATTAGTGAGGGCCACAGACAAAGACAGCACTGCACATTTCATAGAAGTGTGTTGTATACTGCTTCTAGTGTGCTCCATGCGTGAGTAGACCATTCAAAATATTTATTTTTTTCCTGTTGCTAACATGATTCAGCATGCCATATCTCACCTTGTCATTTAGTCGGGGTGAAATTCATCTTTGTGCAGAGCAGTTGAAAAGTAGAAAAAAAATTGTTCCTGTTGATAACATGATACAGCAAACATGATCCCGCCTTGTCATTAAGGCAGTGCTTCAACAGCTCTGCATCATTGTGCAGAGCTGTTGAAGAGAAAAAAAAAAAATTTTGTTCTGTTACTAACGTGAAACAGTAGGGGAGATCTCACTTTGAAATTGTTTGGAGCATATATTCCTTGTTATGCAGGCCTCATCCACACTAAAAAAAAATACTTTCTTCTATTACTAACGTGATTCAGTACACTATATGTCACTTTGTCATTTAGTGCCGCTGAAATTCAGCTGTGTGCAGAGTAAAAAAATCTAATTTTTTGTTGCTCCTACCACACTTTCTGAGCAACATGACAGGGGAAAAGCAAGGTCATGGTGGAAGGGGAAATAGGCCTTGTGTTCAAAGTATACGTGGGGTAGGTGGTAATGTTAGTGAAAGCACTAGTGAACCGACATCGTCACATTATATCAACGCACAACTGACAACTTCTGTATAGGATGGGCTACTCCACTCCTTTTCTTTGGCAGTCGCACAGAGGTATGACTTGTTGATGAGACCAAGAAAGAGCATGTACTTGAGTGAATGGCAAACACAGCTTCAAGTGGCCTCTCCTCCTCTTCCTCCATCTCAACATAACACACAGTATAGTCCACAGAGGTGGCACCCCAATAACCCTTGCTTCCCCGCATTACAACTCTACAAATGTGCATGAAATGCCGGAGAACAAAAAGTCAGAAAAACGTATCTCTAAAAAGGTATAAATTTATTATTGTACCACATTATAAAAAGTTAACAAAATATTTTTTATTATAACAATATAGTATATATGGATTAATTTACAAAGTGATCCACCAGATTAGTATGATGTATAAAGGACGCACCGGGCACCTACAAAGGACTCAAAATATTGTATAACGCTGGTAATATATATTATTTCAGATGCTAATACAGAGCCTTTACATTAGATTTATCCATCACAAAGACCTAGTAATTAGTAAAATGCATTGTGCATCTGCAGCCCATATAGGGGAACTAGAAAGACAGATCTATTTACATGTGATGCCTATTACAAGGAACGAAAGCTCAATGATATATACATCTATCTTTATAGCCAGCGTTAGCCCAAAGAAATCAATAGAAGTCATATAGTAAAGTTTTCACAGGTTAAATTACCCATTGTAGAAGTAGGGGTGTTTCAGCCACGGAGCGTCCCGGACCCTGACGCACGTTTCGCAAGCACTAGGCTCCTTTGAGGAAGCGAGCCTAGTGCTTGCGAAATGTACGTCAGGGTCCGGGACGCTCCATGGCTGAAACATCCCTACTTCTACAATGGGTAATTTAACCTGTGAAAACTTTACTATATGACTTCTATTGATTTCTTTGGGCTAACGCTGGCTATAAAGATAGATGTATATATCATTTAGCTTTCGTTCCTTGTAATAGGCATCACATGTAAATAGACCTGTCTTTCTAGTACCCTTATATGGGCTGCAGATGCACAATGCATTTTACTAATTACTAGGTCTTTGTGATGGATAAATCTAATTTAAAGGCTCTGTATTAGCATCTGAAATAATATATATTACCAGCGTTACACAATATTTTGAGTCCTTTGTAGGTGCCCGGTGCGTCCTTTATACATCATACTAATCTGGTGGATCACTTTGTAAATTAATCCATATATACTATATTGTTATAATAAAAAATATTTTGTTAACTTTTTATAATGTGGTACAATAATAAATTTATACCTTTTTAGAGATACGTTTTTCTGACTTTTTGTTCTCCGGCATTTCATGTGTTAATCTAAGTCTGTATCTAGTTGGAATATACCTGGGTAATTAATTATCAAGTCTACAAATGTGCAATTGACTGTAGGGAACCAAAGATGTGTGTCTGCAGAGTTGTTCACACATTCTATGCCATAAGCATCAGGAATGTACTCAAAATATTCACAGTCAAGAGGAGTTAATAATCTGCACCAATGCCCCAATTTTTTTTTTAGCTTGGATCCGGGGCAGGACGAAGTAGGATCTTAGCAGCATGCTGACCCTTGTCACCAGATGTTAACCCTCGGGTGGAGGTGATCCTGAATAGACTCAGATATCTGAGGCTCACACAGACTGTACTGTGCGGTCAGGGCAGGAAGTGAAGGAGGGTGACTCTTATGGTGAGGAATGGGAAAAAACAGAGGATGATGATGAGGTTGTAGATCCCACTTGATGTGAACAAAGAGGCACGCAGCTGAGTAGGTCATATGAGAGGAGTTGAAGGAGGAGAATGAGGAGGTTATGCTACACCGTCTGGTGCAGACACGGAATGATGGAAACACGATGAGCACTGCATCCTCACCAACAACTGTGGCTATTGCCAGCAGCGTTTGATGGTCTGAAGTTCGCAAGGGTTTCCTAGCCTGGGCCTTTCTTTCCTGGGCTCACCACAATCAGGAAGTGTTAAAATTGATATGCCTTGGAGATCACAGTGATACAGCTGAAGAGTTGTGGACAGCTCTCCAGGCTGAGTTTGAGCAACAGCTGCCTCCGCTGATCCTGGATCCAGAGAAGGCCGTGTTTGATAATGTAGTGGCAGAATTAATTTCTGTGAGTCCTTTTGATACATTTTTTAGACCAGCTCTTGCACCAGCACAAAAGAGTCCAAGTCTGACATGTGGTGAACAACAGGAGAGGATGATGCAGGTGCATCTAGAACTCAATATCAATACCTTCAGGGAAGGTTTGGACCCTTTGAAATTTTGGTCTTCAAAAGTGGATGAGTGGCCTGAGCTCGCCTCTCACGCCTTGGAGGTTTTATAGTGCCTGGCAGCCAGTGTTCTCTTAGAACGTGTCTTCAGTGCTGCTGGTAGTGTCCTAACGGAAAAGCACAGACAACTGTCCCCTGATAGTGTAGACTGCCTAACTTTCATCAAGATGA
Organism: Oophaga sylvatica; assembly: GCA_033576555.1. NCBI lineage: Eukaryota > Metazoa > Chordata > Amphibia > Anura > Dendrobatidae > Oophaga > Oophaga sylvatica. The sequence goes on along the minus strand of JARQOD010001794.1, from coordinate 22,279 downwards.
ACAAGTCATGGATCTCCAAGGACTTTTGCACCCCAATCGTAAATTATACAGGCTAGACGATGTTGTAGTTTTTAGTATGCTGCATTGATCTTGCATATTTGCAGTCTGTGATATCTTTAGTGTGGCTTCTGTACCTGCTGTTGCTGCTGCTGAATATGTTAACACTAATTTGTGGAAATGTGAACACTCCTGATTGGGTCTCCATCTGCTGGGTTGGCTGTAGTGGAAGAAATGTTGCTCCCCATTCTACTATTTCTACTGTCGTGAAATTGATGCCACTTCGATGGTGTCTGGTCCTAATTTTTTGTAAATTTGAAGACTTCTGATTGGGTCTCCAATTGCTGGGTTGGCTGTAATGGAAGACTTGGAGCAAAAAGAAGGTTGGCACACTACTATAGGGATGGCGGTGCTAGTGGACGGAATCAAGGATCCCAATACATAATGTCTCGAAAAGAACACTGCACTCGCTGAAAAAATATTGCATCAAGTGAAGTTTTATTTGTCAAGTGTACAATAAGCGACAAGTAATTGACGTTTCGGCCTCTACCGGGCCTTTATCACAAAGTCGCTGCAAAAAATAGATAAAAAGTATATATTATAGTATAAACAGTGAAAGAATAAACATAGAAAATTATACATATTTACAATGATATATACAGATTCATGTCACTCACGGAAGCATTATAGAGCAGAGTTATAACACGGGTTCATATAGTGTAGATCGAGGCTTGAAAAGTTGAGAGGGAGAAGTAGAGATCATGTGTCTATCATATAGAGAGCTGGTAAGTATATGGAAACATACCCATGATGTGATTGCATTGCAGAATGTGTCATATTAGGTTCACAGAAAATGGAGTCAAGAGGAATTCTCCTATTGGTAATGAGAGGGTAAAGCAATGAATAATATCACATAATTAAATAAGTCATATTGATATAACAGAAATGGTGAGGACTCCAGAGGGAGTTATTGGTATATAACAGTGTAACTTTACCAGAGGGCAGTGCTGGATATGGGTAATGATACGTGGATTTGTGCGACAAAATTCATATAATAGGGTGAAGTACTGGGAAATGGAGATAAAGATAATCCTAATTAGTTTATGATACATATAGAGTGTACTGAATATATTGAATAGTATTTACCAATGCTTGTCTTAGCCTGACACCAATGGATATGCAAGTTGCGCTGAATATTATAGATATATGTCAGGAACAAAATGCTGTGAAAATAGGATTTTCAAATTGAAAGACAATGTCGTGTTAATTGAACATAGATAGGAGGTAGCAAAAAACGCTCACATATGATGGAAGTAAATCCTACACGTTGGTGGTATAGTGGACGGTGCTGGCACATCCGTGCCTTAGCAGTAAGGTGCTGGGTTGAGGTCTCAGTGGCGCTGTCTGGAGCGCTGGTAAGCGCTATAAAGAAAGGGTTGTATAATAAGGAGCATAGTATTGTCAGAGTGATACTTATCTTAGCGTCGGTAAGTGCTCACATGCGTCGGTGGTGTGTTAAGCGCCAGTATACAGCGTTGGTGTTATGGTGGATGCTGGCACAGCTGTGTCTTAGCAGGAGGAGGCTGTACTGAGCTGGCAGGAGCGCTGTATAAAGCGCTGGGTGGTCACATGACCGGATGTGACGTCAGACGCCGGCGCATGTGCAGTAAGTGCTGTGATGTCAGCGGACCTCTATCCTGCTTGGTGAAGGGATTGTTTACATTGTCATGGTGATTGAAAACGTTGTAAGCATGGTCATGAAGAAAGATAGTTATATCGACATTATGGATATAGAATAAAGAAGAGTGGCAACTGAAGAAAATAATGAAGACATAACATAAGTACATGAAAGAAATAATGGGAGAACACAATAAAGAGAAATCATGTAAATAAATAATATAATACACATGGTAGGAGTCCAAACCAGGAAAAAATAAAATGAAACAAAAGGTGGGGGAAGGGGAGGGGGTATGAATCTTACCATCTCAATAATGGGAGAAGGCCACAGAGATTAGTTATTAAGGATTGATCTAGGGGAAAAGGAAAAACGACCCAAGCCATCAGGGACCGAATCTCAAGCCACAAATCGACTATTCGGTGTGAGAAGACATGGCTACCATTACCGGCACACTTTAAAGATGCCAAACATAATGTGGCGCAATTGAGATTCCAGGTAATCGAGAGGGTCCCGAGACCCAGGAGAGGTGGTAACCATATTAAGTTATTAAAACAACGAGAAAGTTACTGGATTTACACCCTGGATACGTTACACCCGAAAGGTTTAAATCGTGATATGGATTGGCTAATATGATTTTCCTTTTCCCCTAGATCAATCCTTAATAACTAATCTCTGTGGCCTTCTCCCATTATTGAGATGGTAAGATTCATACCCAGGGGCGTAACTAGGAACGGCAGGGCCCCACAGCAAACTTCACAATGGGGCCCTCCCCGCCTCCGGCCGCCATTTTAAAAAAAATATATATATTTTTAAAAATCACTAATCGCAAACGGCGAATGGATTGAATAATCCAGTCGCCATTTGCAAATTTTTAGCCGCTTTGGCGACCATTTTGGTCGCCATCTGCAGCACTGTAAAGAGGCCTGCTGTTTTCGGGGCCCCATTAGGGGCCTGCTGTTTCCTGGGACCCTAGGCCCCTGATGGGGCCTGCTGTTTCCTGGGGCCTGCAGTTTCCTGGGTCCCTAGGCCCCTGATGGGGCCTGCAGTTTCCTGGGGCCCAAGACCCCTAATGGGGCCTGCAGTTTTCTTTGGAGCTAGGCCCCTAATAGGGCATGCTGCTTCCTTTGGACCTAGGCCCCTAATGGGCCTGCTGTTTCCTAGGGCCCCATTAGGGGCCTGCTGCTTCCTGGGGCCTCTAATGTGGCCCGCTGTGTCCTGGCCCCCCCCCAAGCACACATGCGATTTGCACACTTAGTCATGTACCCACGAGCTGCTCTCCCTAATGCTCTCAATGTTCAGTGAAAAACGGAGAGAAGCAGGAAGAGAAGCTCGTTGTCACAGGACCATAAGTATAAAAATTGCATATGAGTGAAGTGTCCATGAAATGACTGCTGGAACCTGCAGAGCTGAATCCTGACATTGCAGCTTCTGAATTCTCACAACGAATGCTCTGCACACTCTTAGGATTCTCCCTTACCGGTGGCAAGAGTACACGGTCATGTCAGCACAAGCATGTGATTTATATACTTCTGGCCACATTCCGACTAGACGTGCCCGGCCTCGCTCCGTTCATTTTCATTGAGGCCACACGTCTAGTCAGCATGTGACCGCTTGTATGTAAATCACCGGCACGAGAGAATCCTAACATCGTGCAGTGTGCACTGTGAGAATTCTGAAATTGACTAATTCTCATGTTTTTATTTATGTTAGGAGCATTAAAGGGGTTGTCCAGGTTTGTGCTGAGTCTGCAGTCATTCTATGTGACACAGACCTGGAGAACCCTTTAATGCTCCTAACAAATAAAGACATGAGAATTAGTCAATTTCACAAATAATATTTACATCCAGGTACCTTATAGAGGACGTCCTCTCTGGAGTCGTTCTCCTTTTCTTCATCTTGTCCAGATCCCATGATGAGTTTTCTCATCCACAGTCGTCTCTGCAGATTTCCATCTTCTCCGCTCTTCTGCACCAACTCTCCACACAATGCCCTTAAAGACAGAAGAGTCATTATAATGCCCCTAAATAAAAATATCTGCAATATACTGTCGCCTCACACTATTCTCCTCCCTCCTCACACTGTCTCCTCTCACATCCCCCCTGTTCAGCATACTGTCTCCTCATATATTTACCCCCTCACTCTCTATACTGTCTGCTCACACATATCCCTGACTCCCCATACTGTGTCTGCACACATCCCATCACCCTCACTCCCCATACTGTGTCTGCACACATCCCATCACCCTCACTCCCCATACTGTGTCCACATACATTCACCCGTTCGCTCCCCATACTGTCTGCACCCATCCCCCATACTGTTTCCACATACATACTCTTCAGTACCCTCAAATCCTCCCACACATATTAAATGCCCCCATCGCCACTCCAAATCCCCCCACACATAAAATAACCCCCCATCCCCACTCCAAATCCCCCCACACACATTAAATCCCCCCATCCCCACTCCAAATCCCCCACACATAAAATAACCCCCATCGCCACTCCAAATCCCCCACACATAAAATAACCCCATCGCCACTCCAAATCCTCCCACACATAAAATAACCCCCCATCGCCACTCTAAATCCCCCCACACATAAAATAACCCCCATCCCCACTCCAAATCCCCCCACACATACAATAACCCCCATCGCCACTCCAAATCCCCCCACACAAAAAATAACCCCCCATCCCCACTCCAAATCCCCCCACACATAAAATAACCCCCTATCGCCACTCCAAATCCCCCCACACATAAAATAACCCCCCATCGCCACTCCAAATTCCCCCACACATAAAATAACCCCCCATCCCCACTCCAAACCCCCCACACATAAAATAACCCCCAATCCCCACTCCAAACCCCCCACACATAAAAGAACCCCCATCCCCACTCCAAATCCCCCCCACACATAATGTATCCCCCCATCACCACTCCAAATCCCCCCACACATAAAAGAACCCACATCCCCACTCTAAATCCCCCCCACACATAATGTATCCCCATCCCCACTCCAAACCCCCCACACATAAAATAACCCCCCATCCCCACTCCAAACCCCCCCACACATAAAAGAACCCCCATCCCCACTCCAAATCCCCCCCACACATAATGTATCCCCCATCCCCACTCCAAACCCCCCCACACATAAAAGAACCCCCATTCCCACTCCAAACCCCCCAACATAAAAGAACCCCCATCCCCACTCCAAATCCCCCCCACACATAATGTATCCCCCCATCACCACTCCAAATCCCCCACACATAAAAGAACCCACATCCCCACTCTAAATCCCCCCCACACATAAAATAACCCCCCATCCCCACTCCAAACCCCCCCACACATAAAAGAACCCCCATCCCCACTCCAAACCCCCCCACACATAAAAGAACCCCCATCCCCACTCCAAACCCCCACACATAAAAGAACCCCCATCCCCACTCCAAATCCCCCCCACACATAATGTATCCCCCCATCCCCACTCCAAATCCCCCCACACATAAAAAAACCCACATCCCCACTCTAAATCCCCCCCACACATACACACACACTCACACAGTATGTCCCCCATTTATCTTCTGTGGTATCTTCAGCTCCACAGTGGAGCACACTCACCACAAATCTTCACCCTTCTGGGCGCCGACGACGAGTGACGTCAGCAGCGTGATCACATGACATGATCACGCTGCAGACGTCGCTCTGACCCGGCGGTCAGAGCTTCAATTGTACTGGCGTCTGTATAGACACCAGTGCAATTGATTCCTGGGAGACGGCACGCAGCAGCTTCTCTGCGCCGGCTGTCAGCATGACAGCCAGCACAGGGAACCGCCGACTCTCAGGCCATGGGCGGCGGAACACAGCCGCAGGGGAGACAGCTGCAGCAGGGACGGGCCCCCTGCTAGCCCGGGCCCTATGGCAGCTGCTTCCCCTGCTTCCACGATAGTTCCGCCCCTGTTCATACCCCCTCCCCTTCCCCCACCTTTTGTTTCATTTTATTTTTTCCTGGTTTGGACTCCTACCATGTGTATTATATTATTTATTTACATGATTTCTCTTTATTGTGTTCTCCCATTATTTCTTTCATGTACTTATGTTATGTCTTCATTATTTTCTTCAGTTGCCACTCTTCTTTATTCTATATCCATAATGTCGATATAACTATCTTTCTTCATGACCATGCTTACAACGTTTTCAATCACCATGACAATGTAAACAATCCCTTCACCAAGCAGGATAGAGGTCCGCTGACATCACAGCACTTACTGCACATGCGCCGGCGTCTGACGTCACATCCGGTCATGTGACCACCCAGCGCTTTATACAGCGCTCCTGCCAGCTCAGTACAGCCTCCTCCTGCTAAGACACAGCTGTGCCAGCATCCACCATAACACCAACGCTGTATACTGGCGCTTAACACACCACCGACGCATGTGAGCACTTACCGACGCTAAGATAAGTATCACTCTGACAATACTATGCTCCTTATTATACAACCCTTTCTTTATAGCGCTTACCAGCGCTCCAGACAGCGCCACTGAGACCTCAACCCAGCACCTTACTGCTAAGGCACGGATGTGCCAGCACCGTCCACTATACCACCAACGTGTTGGATTTACTTCCATCATATGTGAGCGTTTTTTGCTACCTCCTATCTATGTTCAATTAACACGACATTGTCTTTCAATTTGAAAATCCTATTTTCACAGCATTTTGTTCCTGACATATATCTATAATATTCAGCGCAACTTGCATATCCATTGGTGTCAGGCTAAGACAAGCATTGGTAAATACTATTCAATATATTCAGTACACTCTATATGTATCATAAACTAATTAGGATTATCTTTATCTCCATTTCCCAGTACTTCACCCTATTATATGAATTTTGTCGCACAAACCCACGTATCATTACCCATATCCAGCACTGCCCTCTGGTAAAGTTACACTGTTATATACCAATAACTCCCTCTGGAGTCCTCACCATTTCTGTTATATCAATATGACTTATTTAATTATGTGATATTATTCATTGCTTTACCCTCTCATTACCAATAGGAGAATTCCTCTTGACTCCATTTTCTGTGAACCTAATATGACACATTCTGCAATGCAATCACATCATGGGTATGTTTCCATATACTTACCAGCTCTCTATATGATAGACACATGATCTCTACTTCTCCCTCTCATCTTTTCAAGCCTCCATCTACACTATATGAACCCGTGTTATAACTCTGCTCTATAATGCTTCCGTGAGTGACATGAATCTGTATATATCATTGTAAATATGTATAATTTTCTATGTTTATTCTTTCACTGTTTATACTATAATATATACTTTTTATCTATTTTTTGCAGCGACTTTGTGATAAAGGCCCGGTAGAGGCCGAAACGTCAATTACTTGTCGCTTATTGTACACTTGACAAATAAAACTTCACTTGATGCAATATTTTTTCAGCGAGTGCAGTGTTCTTTTCGAGACGTAATGGAAGACTTGTCAGCCTCCATTATACTATTCCTACTCTGGTGAAATTGATGCCACTTTGGTGGTGTCTGCCACTAATTTTTGGAAATGTGGAGAGTCCTGATTGGGTCTCTCCATCTGCTGGGTTGGCTGTAGTGGAAGATTTGTCGCTCCCCATTATACTATTTCCACTCTGGTGAAATGGATGCTACTTTGTTGGTGTCTGCCTCTAATTGTCGCCTCTCATGCCTTGGAGGTTTTATTGTGCCCAGCAGTCAGCGTTCTCTCAGAACTTGTCTTCATCGCTGCTAGTGATGTTCTAATGGATAATCACAACTGGCTGTTCCCTGAAAGTGTAGACCGCCTTACTTTCATCAATATGAACATTTCATGGATCTTCAAGGACATTTGCACCCGAATCACATGCTGTACAGACTAGGCGATGTTGCAGTTTTTAGTGCGCTGCATTGACCTCGCGTAATTGCTGTCTGTGATATCTTTAGTGGGGCTTCTGTGCCTGCTGTTGATGCTGCTGGTGTAGATGTTAACACTATTTTGTGGAAATGTGAACAGTCTTGGTTGGGTTTCCATCTGCTGGGCTGGCTGTGGTCAAAGAGATGTTGCTTCCCATTATACTATTTCTACTCTGTTGAAATTGATGACACTTTGTTGGTGTCTGCCATTAATTTTTGGAAATGTGTACACTCTTGTTTGGGTTGCCTGTAGCAGTATGCCTCCGAGATCTGCAGACCTCCACCCCTTATGAGTCAACTACCCGTGTTTGCTATCATTACATTTTTTTGACAATAGTAGTCTACGAAACTGATATTTGTACCACCTGAGTGTGGTTGAGAATCAAAGCTGGTTGAGCTGTTGCATTTGGTATCAGGGCTCCCAGCACAGCAGGCCTACACTGATCCTCCCACTTTATAGAAAAAATAGATACTATCCATCAGGAAATCTGCTCTCAACCACCAAGTGCGGTGACTCCCATCCCACCCTTCATTTCCCCTGGCTCACTTTCCACATTTGATCCCATCACAGAAGAAGAAGTCTCCAGACTCCTCTCTTCCTCTCGTCCAACTACATGCACTACCCACCCCATTCCCGCACATCTCCTCCAGTCTCTCTCTCCAGTTGTCACAACTCACCTAACTACAATCTTTAATCTCTCACTCTCCTCTTGCATTTTCCCATCTTCCTTCAAACACTCCATCATTACTCCATTACTAAAAAAACCCACTCTCGACTCTTCCTGTGCAAACAACTACAGACCGGTCTCCAATCTCCCCTTCATCTCTAAACTTTTGGAGCGCCTAGTCTACTCCCACCTCACACGTTACCTCTCCACTTACTCCCTTCTAGACCCTTCACAGTTCGGCTTCCGACCCCTACGTTCGACTGAAACTGCACTCATCAAAGTGACCAATGACCTTCTGACAGCAAAACGTAACGGCGACCACTCTCTGCTCATTCTTCTCGACCTTTCTGCAGCTTTCGACACGGTTGACCACCGTCTCCTACTGTCTAGGCTCCAGTCACTAGGTATTAAGGACAATGTTCTCTCCTGATTCTCCTCCTATCTTTCTGACCACTCCTTCAGTGTTTCGTTCTCTGGCTTCACGTTATCTCCTCTTCCTCTCACTATCGGTGTACCCCAGGGCTCAGTCCTTGGCCCCCTTCTCTTCTCTCTCTACACAGCTCCAATTGGACAGACCATCAGCAGATTTGGCTTTCAGTACCATCTTTATGCTGATGACACACAACTATACACGTCATCCCCCGACCTTACCCCCGCTGTTCTACAGAACGCCACAGACTGTCTGTCCGCAATTTCCAACATCATGTCCACTCTCTATCTGAAACTTAACCTCTCCAAAACTGAACTCCTTCTGCTCCCGCCGTCTACTAACCTCCCTAAATCTAACATTTCCCTCTCCGTGGGCAGCATCATAATAACACCCCGGCAGCAGGCTCGCTGTCTGGGTGTTATGTTTGACACCAATCTCTCCTTCACCTCCCATATACAATCTCTTGCCCGCTCTTGCCGCCTACACCTAAAGAACATCTCTAGAATCCGCCCTTTTCTCACCGTGGAAACAACAAAAACCCTCACTGTAGCATTGATCCACTCCCACCTGGACTACTGCAACGTCCTATTACTTGGCCTCCCCATTACTCGACTATTATTATTATATATTATTATTATTTATTTTTATCCCCTCTCCAGTCCATCCTTAATGCAGCAGCCAGAGTCATCCATCTGGCTAATCGGTACTAGGACGCGTCCACTCTTCGCCAGTCCTTACACTAGCTGCCCAATCATTATAGGATCCAATTCAAAGTACTGGTTCTCACCCACAAAGCTCTCCACAGTGCAGCACCCCCCTACATCTCCTCCCTCATTTCTATCTATTAGCCTAACCGACTGCTGCGCTCTGCAAATGACTTTCGACTAACCTCTGCACTAATTCGTACCTCCCACTCCCGACTCCAAGACTTCTCCCGCGATGCGCCAATCCTCTGGAATGCTCTGCCACAAGAAATTAGGACTATCCACAATTTGCATGGTTTCAGGCGCTACCTCAAAACACATTTGTTCAGAGCGGCCTATCACATTCACTAATCAAAGTCATTCTAAGTGTAAGTGTGTATGTGTAGCCCATTCACTATCTCCATCCATCCCTGACTCCCTCAAGATGGCTGGACCATCATTGTAAATGCACCATTGTATATACACACCTGTACTTTGTATCTCCCCCACCTCATTGTAGATTGTAAGCTCTCACGAGCAGGGGCGGCTTATTTTGCTTTAATTATTGTATTGTTAACGTTGTTACTTATGACTTGTATTTTGAAACTGTTAAACTGTAAAGCGCTGCGGAATATGTTGGCGCTATATAAATAAAGATTATTATTATTATTATTATCCCTCACCCACCTCGTCCTAATTTGAAGTTAAATTCAAAGCTATAAATACTGGCCCAAAACCTGATACCTCAAGCATGGCTGATTGCTGCCGTGTCATTCAAACATTTTTACTGATTGTGAATTGAAGCCACTTTCCTGGTGTCCATAATTTGATGTGTTTTGAGAGCTTTTGGGCCCGCTTGAAGGTGTTGTGTATGCATTTGTTTTTGCCTACCACTGACTACAATGATGTTCGGCTATGGAGGGGTTGCATTATTTTTTATGAGGAGCCTACATTTTTATTCTGTGGGGTGGCTACATTATGCTGTGCGGGCTGGCTACATTAGACTCTGAGGGGGGGCTGCATTATACTGCATTGGACTAAGGACAGTGCATTATACTATATGTACTATATGGGACCTGCATTATACAATATCAATTACTATAGGGAATGCATTATACTATATGAAGAACTATGGGGTGCATTATACTTCGGGGAGTGAATTGTACTATATGAAGGACTATGGCGGTGCATTATACTAAATGGAGGACTATGAGAAGTGTATTATTCTATATGAAGGACTGAGGAGTGTATTATACTATATGGATGAGAATGGAGAGTGTTGTGAATGGGTTTGAGATGAGTTCTGAGCAGAGGCTCCCTCTGATGGTTACAAGCGGTGCTAGTCTGTCCAGTGAAGATTGTGAGGACTGGAATCAGGTGTTACTGACTGGTCTTATATAAGGGAGTCACCTTCCCATCAGGGTTGCCGGTGATCAATTGTTCTGGTCTGAATCCTTTATTCCAGTTTCCCTTGTAGCCTGCTGTGTCGTGTCTGCATCTCCTGCTAACAGATAAGACATTTTCTTCTTTTGTGTTTGTGCTATATTTTTGCATTTTGTCCTGCACTTCTGTGGGGGCCTTCAGGGTCCCCTTCGGGGGCTTCTGCCCTCTCAGTTTTGTTCAGCCACTGATGTTTGTACTTTTGCTTTTTCCAGTTTTTTCAGTGGCTGCTGTTTTGATTTTGTTACACCAGAGAACTAATTTAGGTGGAAGAGGTCGTGTGATCTCAGGTGTTTTTGAAATTAGTAGAGTTGGTGCTTTTCAGGGTTTTCTGGGATTGCAGTAAGTACCCTTCCTATCCTTTTCTATTTAGTTAGTTTGGGACCCAGCGTTTGCTCATTCTATTTTCTTTCTGTGTCAGTATTTCATCTTGTCTAACCGCCATTACATGTTTGGGGGCTTTCTATTATCTTTGGGGTTCTGCTCCGGGGCAGATAGCTTTCCTATATCTATCTTTAGGTGTAGTTAGTTTCTCAGGCTGTGACGAGGCGTCTAGGACCAACGTAGGAACGCTCCACGGCTGCCTCTAGTTGTGGTGGTTAGTCAGGGTACTGCAATCTCATAGATTCCAACTGCTCTGGTGTATTGCCTTTTTTACCTGCACTCCTCAGCTACCGAAACATAACAGGAGAGTGTATTATACTATATGGAGGACTATGGGGCACATTATATTATATGGAGGACTGTGGGGTGTACTTTATACAATATAGAGGACTGTGGTGCACATTATGCTATATGGAGGACTATGGGGAGTATATTATACTATATGGAGGACTATGGGGAATGCATTAAACTTTATGGAGGTCTATGGGGCACATCATATAATATGGATAACTATGGGGTGTACATTATGCTAAACAAACATAACGCTGACTATTCATTAAGTGATTGGATTGGTTATGCCGGAGCAAAAATCATTATTCTCAGCAGCACATCACCTGATGAAAACTGCAGATATGCTGCTGATAACATGACACTGTATGGGGACAGATTGATCTACTAGTGATTGTTCTGTCCCCAGCAATATTCATCAGCCCCAAGAGGTCGGGAAATAAGCGTTAAAAAACTTCAATGTTGTCGATAACATTTACATGCCTGTACTCAGCGCATGTAAATACAAACAAAATGCTTCTGTATGATGGTGCAATGTGTTAGCATTTGTGGCACCATTTTAAACTTAAAACCGGCCCTGAACAAGGCATGGTCATGTGTGTTAATTGGCATAACCTGGTGGTGGCTGTGAAGCTTGGCAAGCAATAACAAGTACCAAACAAGTTCAGCATTTTCTAAAAACCTACCAACACTTGCTAGAGCTTCTGGTGAAGGTACTCCACGTCATCTCCCATTTCCGCAAGTCGGCTATAGCTGCCATAGGCTTTCTGGTCATCCTCCATACATAACAACTAAAGAGTGGCCATGGAAGTCTGACATTTGTACAATTCTACAAGACTTTAAGTATTCCACGATCATCAGCACAATGATTTCGCTTCTGTGCCTATTTAAACAGTCAATTAACTGACAATTAAGCTTAGCTTTCCATGCGGACCAGGTGGGGACTGAGGAACCTCATCTCTTCTCATCTTCTCAGTGCAGATTGTGTAACAATGAGAAGGTGAAGACTGAAAAAAAGGAGGAGGAAAGGAAGCTGGTTGATAGTGCAAAAGAAACTAGTACCCACATATGCTTTGTCTCATCTCTCCTATTCTCCTACGTGGATGGGCTGAGGAGGGGAATGAGGAAGAAGAGTTGGAGGAGGAAATGGAGAGTAGTCTTCATTGTGCTGACAGGAAAGTGTTGGCTGTATGAATCTTAGCACATATGGCCAACTTTATGTACCGCTGCCTTTCCCCTGACTCTCTCGTTACATTCATCTTGGCCAAAAAAGTGTAGTAGTTGTTAACCCTGCTAGACCCATGTTACAAGGAGAACTTTGCATCTCATCTTCCTGAGGCTGAGAGTTCTTCTAAAATGGTGCTATACTAGAAGGTCATTGTATAAATTATGTTGAAAAAATTCCCATCAGACAATGCTAGTTGAAGGGGGCAAGCTTCCTTGGCCAACTAAAGGGGAGAGGTGAGGGAGACACACAGCAGAAGCAGGGGTACACTGTCAAAGGACTGGGACAATTTGATGGCACCCTCCCAGTGTCCATGCCCTCATGACTGAGTATTTTTAACAAGGAGGGAAATGTTTTTAAAGATGGTCAAGCAATACCTGGTCAACAAAACCAGCATGCATCCTTATTCCTCTGCGACCTTCAGCTTTTGGATCTCAAACCTAAACACCTGGCATGAGCTGTCCATTTATGCCTTGTAAGTGTTGTGCTGCCCTGATGCTAGAGTTTTGTCTGAGCAAGTGTTTAGTGCTACTGGGGTGGTAATAACCGATAGGCGCTTTCGCCTATCAACAGAAAGGGCTGACACGCTCACTCTGATAACAATAAACAAAGCCTGTATTAGACCCCACTTTTCAACATCACCAGATGACAGCATCACAAATTGTTTTTAATGTTTGAATGAGGCCCCCAGGTCTAGGTGTATGGATAACTGAATGATCCTACTGCAAAGCCTCTTGTAGATGTACCAAAGCTACACTTTCTTAATTTTTTATGAGGCACTTGAGTTGATGCCTTCAACGGTGTGCAAAGCTTTTATGCGTGTAGGAGCAACACAACTACACTTTTTTCACAATATTTGAATGAGGTACTACAGTTGGTGCCTTCAAGGGTGTATGGATGACCCTGCTTGTCATTTTATACAGGATTTGCGCTTGACGCATAATCTTTGAGTATAGCAGTACATCTACATTATAAATTGAGCAGAAGGTGTATGATGAACTCCTTTATGACTAATACAGGATGTATCGGAGTCCCTTTTTTTGCCACTTCTTGCTTCCTTCATAAATTACACTGAAATTTCCACTTTTTAATAAAAACTTCAATTTTGGTTTACTGAAGTAATATTTTTTTAGAAAAATACTTTTTAATGTTTCCTTATATACAAGTCATTATACAGGAAAAATGTTAAACATTTTTTTCCTGTAAACTCCAATTTCTCGTTGTTTTTGAATGTTTTAATGTGAGTCCTTAAAGTGGAGTAAAAGTGTGATGACACTGTTCTCAGAAGCGATCTGGAAGTAAGAAATGTTTTCAGGGGTCTTCCCATGCTGTTTTCCTTCCATTCAGCACTTTTTTCATCCATTTCAAAATTTTCACCAGCCCCTAAACCTCTTTGTAGGGATTGCCAGAAAAATGCTCAGATTTCCGATTGATTCCATTATACTCCTCATTACTCAAAATGAGCATTCGAGCATTAGAAATTGCTCGGTTTGATTAACGATCATCCAAACATTTTAGTGCTCGCTCATCTCTAGTGCTATTCATTCAGAAATTTATTAGACACTACATATTACACATGGATGGAAACCCTTACCCTTCATTTGATTTTCATCCGTAATATAACTCAGATCTATGCTGTTTGCAATATTGGCAGGACAATTCTCAGCTGTTCTTTTAAAAATTACCTACAACTGGATTATTTCTTAAAATTAACCAATTTTGTTTTATAAATCTATTTACTTGATTAACCCCTTCATGACATGAACTGTGTTCCCACAAACTGCAGTACATGTATGGCACCGTGAGGACAAACGCCGCAATTGGGTGCCAGCTTTATGTGAAAGCTGACACAAAGCAGCAAGGCCCACAATCGGTGATAGCACCAATCACAGGTGTCTAACCCCTCTGATCCCACTGTCAACAGTGACAACATCGAGGCGCATCGTACAGTGAGTGGGCTCCCTGTGTTCTCCCATTAGCACAACGTGATGCGCCCCGGGAAGAAGAATCAGCAAAATGCACATAGGGTGGGAGACACGACAACCTTGGACTCACAGCCAGGTACAATTTACAATTTATTGCCCTAAGCATTGCATTCAATGTGGTTTGAATCTGTAGTCTACAATTGATAATATATGCTTATACAATGAGATGGTTTGCATTCCACACATGTTAATTGTTGTTCCAGCAGCAGTAATATCGATTTACATATGCACTGAGGCACTTTAGAACTATCTATATGAGTACTTGTTTACATAAGTGTATATATGAATGCATCTATATACAAGCATAATGCACAGCCTTTATTCTATGGTCATATGCATTTATGGTTGAATATTATAAAAAGCACTTTGCTTTATACAGATAATTTACGTTTTGTGTACCCAATGTGGGACATGGTGTAATATACCCATATAGCCAATATTTGTCATTAAAACAAATGTGCAGATAACTGCAAAACTATAAAAAAAAGAACTACTTAGCTTAAAGCAACATTATATGTAACCTTATAAGAGCTGTCAGTCTGTTGCTGTACCTTTTACTCTGACACTAGGCATCCTTTTAATTGGATTGTTTACTAATGTATTATTAAAATTTTGCTATTGTTACACACACTCCTTGTTTCCTGGTTTTCTCGGGTTCTGAAAAACGTATTATGAAACGGAGTGTAAGCTTTGTGGGTTAAGTTATTTATGGACCTATATGTATACTTATTGTTCATATGAGTCTGAATATTGACTCTTGAATTGTTGTTTGTGAATTGCTAAATGACTGCGGATTAGCTATTATATCAGCTCCTACAGTTTATTATGTTTCTATCTTTGGAGGACTGGGACCCAGGGTCATTGAACAATCGATGTTTGCTAATATTTTGATTACCCATTGTAAAATTCCACGTAGCTTGCTGAGCTGCAAAACAATGAAGGACAAACTATGCAGATTGATTAGATACTCAAACAAAGAGCTTTAACATCATCCAACATTTCCTCTGACTTGTGGATGATGGCCTGGAGGACAGCTGTGTTTAGAAAGGGGTTTCTTTCTTCTACTATGAGATTCTATAGAAAAATAGCCAAAACACCATGGCTCCATCAAGAAGAATATAGATTTGACATTCTACAGGTTGTCCACCTAATGGAACACGGCCCGGTCCTATCTGGAGGAATACAGATCAGATTCATTGAACATCACTCAACCCATATAGACATTTAAAGAAGACAGGTTGGGACCATCCAGTCACCTAGACCCATGGAGACATTCAAAAAAACAGGTTGGGACAATCAGGTCACCTGGTCATGTGCCTCAAACCTAAGTTTGTTGTCACCTCCTCTCTGTTGATGCTCATCAAAAGCGGGGTGACACTGGTGCTAGTAGTCAGCGATTTTTGTGAGGCACAATGAACAAAAAAACAGCAGAATAATCGCTTTTTTTCATATGACATTTTCGTGCAGTATGCATGATAAGACAACTTTATTCTTCGGGTTAGAATGATTACAGTGATACCATATTTATATAGTAGATTTTTATGTTTTTCTACTACCACACCCTAAAAATTTGTTTTTATATTACAAAAATAGCTTTTTGTTGCCATATTCTGAGAACCATAACTTTATTTTTTGACAATCGGAACTTTATGAAGGCTTAATTTTGGCAGAATGAGTTGAAAATTTTTGTGGAACTTTCCTGGGGTACATAACTTTTTTGTTTGCTTTTTATTCAGATTTTCAGACACAGAATGAACAGAAAATAGCAATTCTGTTACTGTTGTGGGATATTTCTTTTGCTTGGTTCAATACGTGGTAAAAGTGATAAGAGCAATTTATTCTTCAAGTCAGTAAGATTGTAGGGATACCACATTTATATAGTTATTTTATGTTTTGCTACGATCACACAGAAAAAAATATTTTTTTACATAAAAATTGTTCCACCTAATCAGCACTTTTTTGCCTGCAGGCACTTCTCTCGGACTAAAGGTGCTAGCGCGCTTTGCTTACCACAGGGGTGTGTTGCCATCGGCCGGGGCAGCCCCAATGTTTGTGTTTTTATTGCACTTACCTTTGCATTTACTTTTTGATTATTTCAATCCTTGCCATTGGAACTATTAGCACTAATTTGGGTCGATTCATTATATTTCAGCAATTTTGTGCAATAACCATTGTTTGGGTATATTAAGTTTCATCTACCTGTTATCAGCCTATTTTTTATTTTATACTGTGTGATCGGAGCGTGTAAAGGATTTGCTCTAATCACGTGGCACTATAGATCACTTTATTGCACAAGTCACTTTCTCTGTTTATAAAATACTTGGGCAGTTATTATCCATCAAGATTGTTCAGTCTCATGCTTCTATGGATTGTTCTGTGAAACTCACTATTTAGTTTGTAGCACAGTCCAGCCAATTTTAATATATCTACGTTTCTTCTTTGTATTATGGTCTGTTTTTATAATAATAAATAATCTTTTATCATCACTTTGGCAAAAACAGCGAGGTTATTGTGTGCAGGGCCGCCATCAGGGCATGAGAACCCTTACTGCTGTATGGGGCCTGGTGATTAGGGGGGCCCGCCACTCGAGCACGCAGGTCCGCGCTCGGGCCCGGGGGCCCCCAACATTTTGAGGCTCTCCCTGCTCCCCAAGGGGCCACCAGCTAGCGGCACATCACGCAGCCGCTATGGGGGCCCCTGTAAGGCAGGGGGGCCCGCCTGCCACCAGCGCCGACTCCCACGGCCCCCGCCGCTGATTTGAACTATACTGGCGTCTGCCGGTACAGTTCAAAGCGTTGATGGAGGAGAGAGTGTCAGCTGACGCTCCCTCTCCCATCATTCCCTGCTCTGCCTCTGACACAGCACGTTCACTGTGTGCCGGGCAGAGCTGGAGACAGGAGCTGGGAGCAGCGCTGGCACGAGGATGAGGTGAGGAGTGTTTTTTTTTTTTTTTATAAAGCTGTCAGTGCTATACTGAACTGTGGGTGGGTGGAGGAGAGATGAAGGCTGGACAATGTGGGCCCTGCCATATACTATGTGGGCCCTGCTGTACAATGTGGGCCCTGCCGTATACTATGTGGGCCCTGCTGTACAATGTGGGCCCTGTTGTACAATGTGGGCCCTGCCGTATACTATGTGGGCCCTGCCGTACAATGTGGGCCCTGCCGTATACTATGTGGGCCCTGCCGTATACAATGTGGGACCTGCTGTACAATGTGGGCCCTGCCGTATACTATGTGGGCCCTGCTGTACAATGTGGGCCCTGCCATATACTATGTGGGCCCTGCTGTACAATGTGGGCCCTGCCGTAACTATGTGGGCCCTGCGTACAATGTGGCCCTGGTACATTGGGCCCTGCGTATACAATGTGGCCCTGCCGTATACTATGTGGGCCCTGCCGTACAATGTGGGCACTGCCGTATACTATGTGGCCCTGCCGTACAATGTGGGCCCTGCCGTATACTATGTGGCCCTGCTGTACAATGTGGGCCCTGCCGTATACTATGTGGGCCCTGCCGTATACATGTGGGCCCTGCGTACAATGTGGCCTGCCGTATACTATGTGGGCCCTGCCGTACAATGTGGGCCCTGCCTAACTTGTGGGCCCTGCTGTACAATGTGGGCCCTGCCTATACTATGTGGGCCTGCTGTACTATGTGGCCCTGCGTAAATGTGGGCCCTGCCTATATTGGGCCCTGCTGTACAATGTGGGCCCTGCCGTATACTTTGGGCCCTGCTGTACAATGTGGGCCCTGCCGTAACTATTGGGCCCTGCCGTACAATGTGGCCCTGCCATATATGTGGGCCTGCTGTAATATGTGGGCCCTGCCGTATACTATTGGGCCTGCCGTAAATGTGGGCCCTGCGTATAATGTGGGCCCTGCTATACAATGTGGGCCCTCCTATACTTGTGGGCCCTGCTGTACAATGTGGCCTGCCTATACTATGTGGGCCCTGCCGTAACAATGTGGGCCCTGCGTAATTGGGCCCTGCGTATACTATGTGGCCCTGCCGTATACATGTGGGCCTGCCGTATACTATGTGGCCTGCTGTACAATGTGGGCCCTGCGTATACTATGTGGTCCTGCGTACATGTGGGCCCTGCCGTATACTATGTGGGCCTGCCGTACAATGTGGCCTCCCTATACTATGTGGCCCTGCGTACAATGTGGGCCCTGCGTATACATGTGGGCCTGCTGTACAATGTGGGCCCGCCGTACAATGTGGGCCTGCTTACATGTGGCCCTGCTCGTACAATGTGGGCCCTGCCGTACATGTGGGCCGCTTACATATTGGGCCCTGCCGTATGTGGGCCTGCCGCAATGGGCCCTGCCGTATACTATGTGGCCCTGCGTACAATGTGGCCCTGCCATACTATGTGCCTGCATGTAATGTGGGCCCTGTTACATGTGGGCCTGCTATACTATGTGGGCCCTGCCTTAAATTGGGCCCTGCCGTATATACTGTGGGCCCTGTACAATGTGGGCCCTGCCGTATACTATGTGGGCCCTGCCGTACAATTGTGGGCCCTGCGTATAATGTGGCCCTGCCTACTGTGCCTGCGTACTATGGGCCTGCCGTCAATGTGGGCCTGCCGTAATATGTGGCCCTGCTGTAAAATTTGGGGCCCTGCCATACTTGGCCTCGTACATGGGGCCTGCCTAAATGTGGCTCACTATGTGGCCCTGCCGTAAATGTGGCCCTGCCGTATATTGGCCCTCCGTAATAGTGGGCCCTGCCGTACTATGGGGCCCTGCCTTACTAGTGGGCCCTGCTGTAACAATGTGGGCCCTGCCGATACTATGGGCCTGCCGTTTAGTTGGGCCCTGCCATATGGGTGCCTGTACTAATGTGGGCCCTGCCGTAAATTGGGCCCTGCCGTATATATGTGGGCCCTGCCGTATACTATGTGGGCCCTGTAACTTGGGCCCTGCGTAATGTGGCCCGCCGTACAATGTGGGCCCTGCGTATAATGTGGGCCCTGCTTACATGTGGGCCTGCATACAATGTGGGCCTGCGTTACTATGTGGGCCCTGCTGTCAATGTGGGCCCTGCCATATACTATGGGCCCTGCTGTACTGTGCCTGCCGTATCTATGTGGCCCTGCGTACATGTGGGTCCCTTGCCGTTACTATGTGGGCCCTGCCGTATATGTGTGGCCCCTGTAATGGGGGCCGCTTAGTGGGCCCTGCCGTATACTATGTGGGCCCTGCTTTGGCCCTGCGTATACTATGTGGGCCCTGCCGTATAATGTGGGCCCTGCCGTATACTTGTGGGCCCTTACAATGTGGGCCCTGCTTAATGTGGGCCCTGCCGTAAATTGGGCCCTGCCTGTAATGTGGGCCCCGTATACTATGTGGCCCTGCCGGTTACTAATGTGGCCCTGCTTACAATGGGGCCCTGCTATACATGTGGGCCTGCGTAATGTGGGCCCTGCCGTATAATGTGGGCCCGTCATATGTGGGCCCTGCCGTACAATGTGGGCCCTGCCGTATACTATGTGGGCCCTGCCGTATATATGTGGGCCCTGCGCAATGGTGCCTGCTAACTATGGGCCCTGCCGTACAATGTGGGCCCTGCCGTATATGGTGGGCCTGTCGACAATTGTGGCCCTGCCGTATACTATGTGGCCCTGCTTACATGTGGGCCCTGCTTACAATGTGGGCCCCTGCATACTGTGGGCCCTGTGTACAATTGCTATGGGCCCTGTACATGTGGGCCCTGCGTACTTGTGGGCCCTCGTACAATGTGGCCCTGCCGTATATATGGGGGCCCCTGCCGTATAATGTGGCCCATATACTATGTGGGCCCTGCGTACAATGTGGGCCCTGTAATATGGTGCCGACTGTGGGCCCTGTGTACATGTGCAATGGGCCTGCCGTATAATGTGGGCCCTGCCGTATATATTGGCCCTGCCGTATAGTGTGCCCTGCCGTAACTATGTGGGCCCTGCCGATACTATAGTGGGCCCTGCCGTATACTATGTGGCCCTGCTGACTTGTGGCCGCTACAATGTGGGCCCTGCCGTATATATGTGGGCCCTGCTATACTATGTGGGCCCTGCGTACAATGTGGGCCCTGCGTATACTATGTGGGCCCTGCTGTACAATGTGGGCCCTGCTGTACAATGGGGCCCTGCCGTATACTGTGGGCCCTGCCGTATACTATGTGGCCTGCCTACATGGGCCTGCCGATATAGGGCCTGCGTACAATGTGGGCCCTGCCTATACATGTGGCCTGCGTACAATGTGGGCCCGCCGTAACTATGTGGGCCCTGTTGTACAATGTGGGCCCTGCCGTATTATGTGGCCCTGCGTACAATGTGGGCCCTGCGTACAATGTGGGCCCTGCGTACATGTGGGCCCTGCTGTACAATGTGGGCCCTGCTATACTATGTGGGCCCTGCCTTACATGTGGGCCCTGCTTACTATGTGGGCCTGCTGTACAATGGGCCCTGCCGTATACTATGTGGGCCCTGCTGTACAATGTGGCCCTGCCGTATACTATGTGGGCCCTGCGTACAATGTGGGCCCTGCGTTACTATGTGGCCTGCTGTACAATGTGGCCTGCCGTAAATGTGGCCCTGCCGTATACTATGTGGCCCTGCCGTACAATTGGCCCTGCGTATACTATGTGGCCTGCGTAATTGTGGGCCCTGCTGTACATGTGGCCTGCTTACAAGTGGGCCCTGCTGTACAATGTGGCCCTGCCGTATACTATGGGCCCTGCTGTACAATGTGGGCCCTGCCTATACTTGTGGGCCCTGCCGTTACAATGTGGGCCTGCCGTATACTGTGTGGCCCGCTGTACATATGGGCCCTGCCGTATACTATGTGGGCCCTGCCGTATACTATGTGGGCCCTGCCGTACAATTGGGCCCTGCCGTATACTATGTGGGCCTGCGTACAATGTGGGCCCTGCCGTATACTATGTGGGCCCTGCGTACAATGTGGGCCCTGCCGTATACTATGTGGGCCTGCTGTACAATGTGGCCCTGCCGTATACTATGTGGGCCCTGCGTACATGTGGGCCCTGCCGTATATATGTGGGCCTGCGTACAATGTGGCCCTGCCGTATACAATGTGGGCCCTGCGTACAAGTGGGCCCCTGCGTATACTATGTGGGCCCTGCTGTTACAATGTGGGCCCTGCCGTATACTATGTGGCCCTGCTGTACATGTGGGCCCTGCCGTATACTATGTGGGCCCTGCGTACAATGTGGGCCCTGCCGTACATGTGGGCCCTGCCGTATACTATGTGGCCCTGCCGTACATGTGGCCCTGCCGTATACTATGTTGGCCCTGCTGTACAATGTGGGCCCTGCTGTATATATGTGGGCCTGCTGTACAATGGGGGCCCTGCGTACAATTGCTGTGGGCCTGCGTATATGGGCCTGCCTGTACAATTGGGCCCTGCTTATCATGTGGCCCTGCCGTATACTATGTGGGCCCTGCTGTACAATGTGGGCCCGCTGTACAATGTGGGCCCTGCCGTATATGGCCTGCCATATGTGGGCCCTGCCGTATACATGTGGGCCCTGCCGTATCAATGTGGCCCTGCCGAT